>AWOL01S0014183.1:439485-490065 GCA_000715115.1 Nicotiana otophora
TTTTTTTTTTACTTTTTTTTTTTGTATTTGTAATTTTTCGTTTTCTGTTTTTTCGTTTTTCTGCACCACCCCAATCCCACACACCCCCTCCACCGCGCAATTTTATTTTATTTTTTTTAAAATATTTTCAGTTCTGGTTTTTTCATTTTTCAGTTTACAGTTTCGAAATTTCACGAGTTCCAAAGTTATGAGTTCAGAGGTTTATGTGTTTGGAAGTTTGCGGGTTTAGAAATTAAAAAAGTTTACGGGTTCGAAAGTTTATGCGTTGAAAGTTTGCGGGTACGGAAGTTTAGCGGTTCAGAAGTTTATGAAATTTGTGGGTTCGGAAGGTTGTTGGTTCGAAAGTTTATGCGTTGAAAGTTTGCGGGTACGGAAGTTTAGCGGTTCAGAAGTTTATGAAATTTGTGGGTTCGGAAGGTTGTTGGTTCGAAAGTTTATGGCTTTATGTTTATTGTATCTAATTATTTATGAATACTCTTGAGAAGTTATCTTTCTTAATTTGCGTATCAAACACCGAAAAATGAGTAAGATTACTACTTATTTTTCAAGAAAATATTTTCCACGAAAAATATTTTCCGTTATACCAAACAAATCCTAAAGGCTATTTAATTTTAGGGCGGTGTATATACACGTGCTAACATATATACAACAATAACATACCTAGTATAATCCTACATAATGGGGTCTAGGGAGGGTAGTGTGTACTCAGACCTTAACCTTGTGGAGGTAGAGAAGTTTTTTCTAATAGACCCTCGGTTCAGGAAAGCATAAGCACCACAATAATAAAAAAAAAATAAGACGGGATAATATTTAGAAGCCATGTAAAAGCAACATAAATAACAAGATAGTAAAATGATCGAAATGCAAAAAATAACAGGTAGTCAAAGAAACCTAATACCAACCAAATGCGAGAGTACATACTAATACTACCGGTATGAATAATCTAGACTGCCTAACCTACTATCCTAATCCTCGACCTCCACACCTTCCTATCAAGGGTCATGTCCTCGGCCAGTTGTAGTTGCACCATGTCATGCCTAATCACCTCACCCCAACTCTTCTTCGGCCTACCTCTACCTCTCCTAAGGTCCTCCAATGTCAACCCCTCACATCTCCTTAGTGGGGCGTCTAAGCTTCTCCTCCTCATATGTCCAAACCATCCTAGCCTTGCTTCCCACATCTTGTCATCAATAGGGACCACATCCACCTTGTCCCGAATAACTTAATTCATAATTCTATCTAACCGGGTGAGCCCGCACATCTATCTCAACATCCTCATCTCTGCTACCTTCATGGGAGCTCTTGACTGGACAATACTCAGCCCCATACAATATAGTCGGTCTGACCACCGCTCTATAAAATATACATTTGAGTTTTGGCGGCACATTCTTGTCACATAAAACAGCAAAAGCATGTCTCTATTTCATCCATCCCGCTCCAATACAATGTGTGACATCTTCGTCAATCTCCCAATTTTTCTGTATAATAGACCCAAGGTACTTAAAACTTCCCCTCCTAGGAATGACTTATGAACGAGCCTCACCTCTCATTCCACTCCCTGAGTTGTACCGCTAAACTTATACTCTAAATATTTGGACTTGGTCCTGCTCAACTTTAAACTTGTATACTCTAGTGTCTGTCTCCACACCTATAACCTCATGTTAACACTGTTTCACGTCTCATCAATTAAAATAATATTGTATGCAAATAACATGTACCACGGCACCTCCCCTCGGATGTGGCGAGTTATTTCGCCCATCGTCAGGGTCCCAAATCAACCAAAACAATATTTCTGTCCCTCTCCTCGTTCAAGAGACTATGGAAGTAAGTGCCATCTCCGACGGATATGCGCCTCATCCAACAAAACTCTACCTCTTTCGTCCTTGATATACTTCACTTTATCTAAGTTGCGGGCTTTTCTCTCTCTCTTTCTCACCTTGGTTAGCCTAAACACCCTCTTATCCCTTCCTTTACCCTCAAGTTCTTTATATAAACAACTAAATGTTGCAGTCTTAACCACTATAACTGTTAACTTCGCCTCTTTTCCTAGCCAACTTATGTCGCTCCCTATTCGACCTCTTTTCCTCCTCATCAATGCTTTCCACTAGCTTCAAATACGATGTTTTCTTGGTGTTCACCTTTCTTTGGACCTATCCATTCCACCACCAGTCTCCGTTGTGACCATTATAGTAATACTTCGAGACTCTTAAAACCTCTCTAGCAGCTTTCTTAATGCACTGCTCCATCGTGGTCCACCTAACGCTCGCATCCTCACTACTCCTCGAAGCCCCCATAGTCCGCAATTTAACCCCCAACTCCTGTTTTTTGTCTTCAGTCAAGGCTCCCCACTTGATTCTAGGTTGGCCAGACACAACCCTCTTCCTCTGCTTCCTTGCATTCTCAATGTCCAATACCAGAAGCCTATGAAGGGTCGTGAGATTCTCACTCGGAATAACCTTGCAATCCGTGCACAGGCCTTTATCAGACTTCCTACATAGTAGATAATCTATCTGGGTCCTGGCCACCGAGCTCCGGAAGGTGACCAAGTGTTCCACCATTTCGACAAATTCGAGTTTGCTATCACCAAATCAAACTTTCTAGCAAAATCCAGTAGTGAAGTTCCCCCTCTATTTCTATCTCCAAAATTAAAACCACCGTGCACATCTTCATAGCCCCCAAATGTCGCTCCAAAGTGGTCGTTGAAATCTCTTCAAATGAAAAGCTTCTCGGTGTGTGGTATACCATACACCATATTAACCAAATCCTCCCAGAAACGCCTCTTGACTTCCTCATCCAAGCCTGCTTGGGGTGCGTACGCACTGATTATGTTCAAAGTAAATCCACCATCAACTAGCTTAATACTCAGCAGCCTATTGCTCACTCTCCTAACATCTACCACTAATTCCTGGAGGTCCTTATCAACCAAAATACCAACCCCGATCATGCCTCCGTGCTCCCAGTATACCATACTTTAAACCCGTTCGAATCCCCGTGCCTTACCTCCCACCTATCTAGTCTCTTGGACGCAAGCAATATTAATCTTCCTCTTCAAGAGAATCTTCGCTAACTCTATAGACTTTCTAGTCAAAGTTCCTATGTTCCAAGATCCAAATCTCAGCCTGGTGGCTCCCTTAACCCCCTCACCCAATCCCCCACAGTGACCCTACGAGGACAAGACCTTACCCTATCATCGTTAACCAAAACCACTATATATCTGAGGGATACTACACAAGTACTACCGCAAAACAAGCAACGAATTTACAAATAAAAAAATTGCGAAAGTATAATCTACAACTAAAAGACACTAAAACAGGCGACAAATTAAAATACACGAACTAAAAGGAATATATTCTACAACTAGCAGTTACCAAAAACAGGCAGAACTACTATACAGTAAACCAGACAGGTGATATACGCGAGAGCACAAAGAAACAAGCAATGATTCAAGATAAAATTACAAAAGGTAATCAATGTTCTTACTAATGTAATAAGTAAGAGTGAATACAGACAAGATCAAACAAGCAGGCAATAAGATATTGTTAATGCTAAAATAGCAAAATATCAAGATAAAGGAGGAATGATAAAACGTGGATCGCAACGCCTTAAGTTTTGTTGTCAAAAGCAATGGAAATCTGACGGCCTTTCATGAGCCTCGATCCCTGGAGCGAGACGCACGCACCGATAAACTGGCTAGACAGAGGCACACGCACCGACGCGTGGCTTGATCTTCGCCGGAAGGTTGGCTGATTTTGACTGGGGTCCGCCGCTGTGTTCCCACATAAAAGCAGGATGTGAGGGGAGGGGAATAGAGAGGAAGCAACGCAATATTGACTCCGACCAGTCACCGTAGAGAGAAGAGAAGATGAAGACGGGAAGAAGGGAGAAGTGATATTTGGCATATTTTTATATGTTTCAATATTAATTTACTCGCATTTTTATCATTTTTTGGTTATATTTGATATTAATTATGCGCAACTTAATTTGATTGTTTTTACACTTATTTGAGTGTTAATGATTAATTTAGGAACTTTGGATAAGAAAATTGGAGCAAATATGATAAGTTGGAATCAAAAGCTATGCATTACGTCCATGTGAAATGCTAAACTTAGGTAATTCGAAGCATGACAAGCGTTGCTATGTGTTGAGAATACAAAATAGCACAAAGACAAATACATGAGAGGACAAAAGGAAAATAATCCATGAATTTAAAAGGTGAAGACATTACCTTAAGTGAAGATGGGAATAGAGGACACCTGGAAAGAATTAAAGACTATTGAAGTAAATGTTAGGAAGAAATCACTTGAGCCTAAAGAGCTAAGAGCGAGGCGGATAGAATTGAAAAATGGTACTACCTCCAGCGCTAGGGCCAGCGCGACGCGCTTCCCTGGACGCCGGAGGCAGGGACTTTTCCTAGTTCGCTCGGGACAAAGTTATTTCCGTTATATACGGTCTCAATTATTATAAAAGGGGTCCTAAACCTAATTTGGAGGGGATTTAACATATTTTTGGAATGAGAACATGCCACTTTCAAAGGGAGAACGCAAACCATGCTAGGAGTAGGCTTTCAACTAGTTTTTCTTCTCTTCTTCTTCCTATAGCTTTATAGTTTATTTGTTCTAGAGTTGTGGGGTGCTACATGGACATTTTAGTTTGAAGCTTGAATTGTTCTTATTATTTTATCATATTGATTTATTTTTTCAATCTTGCCCTTAATTATTTGATTGTTTGATCACCAATTGAATGCCATCTATGAATTTAGGATTGAACTCGGGAGAGGGAATTCAAGATTGCATATAAGATTAGGTAGAGCAAGATCTTGAACCTGAGTATCGGGAACGAATTTGCGGTTAGGATAGGGATATACCTAATCGCCTTGCTTGGTTACTGTGCGAGAATTATTCATGCGTTCTTGGTAATCCTTATTCCATAGGAATATAGGCGTAAGGTTAGCTTGAATAGACGAGTAGTGCTTTGAGAGAATACTATGAGTAATATTAACCCTGCTAATCGATACACCAGATAAATTAATTAGACAATTTAAGTGGAAGTCTCAATGGGATTGTTAGGTAACTCATAGCTCTGAAATATTTTCTCCCATTGAACTCATCTCTATGATTGCTGACTTATTTTTTGTAATCGCTTAGTCTGTTACTCTACATTAGTTTAATGAAATATTCATACTTAAGAAAATTATTTGAATATATTAATTATTTTAGTTTAATTTAGTAAATATTTAATCACAAGTCCCCGTGGGTATGATATCCGGACTTACAATCCTATATTACTTGTCGATCATGTATACTTACGTGTGCGTTTGGGAGCAACACATTTTTGGCGCCCTTGCCGGGGACTTAGAAATTGACTATTTTACTAGATTAGATTTTTACTTTTTGTCTATTCAAGTTTCTTTTAACTATTAGTTTAGTTTAATATTTCATTATCGTTGTTGACATGTCATCTTGGAATGAGAATTGGTTGAATGTGGGTTATTCTTACTTTGGTGATCCTAATTCATATTGTGGAGGACCGCACTTATGGCAAAATTGTGAATCTTTTTCATATGAGTGGAATGTTTGTAATGTGTGTGGTTGCTGAGGTGGCCATTGGGATGATTGCTCTAATTCATTTTCTCCTTGTTTGTGCCCTTATTATGGTGATTCTAATAATATTTGTCAGTTTGACAGAAACTTTGAAGTGGAGGATATGCAACGTGCTGCCCATATTATGGACATGGTGAGGCAAGTAGCCGAGCAACAAGATAAAAATCAAAAGGCTATACAAAGAATTAGTGCAACAATCACGAGAATGAAGGACAAGGTAGAAGAATTGGCTAAAGAGAGAGAGAGTTCCCACACGAAGATAATTTTGAAGAAGCAGATATAATAAGCCAATCTTGGCTAGAGGAACAAGCTCAACTAATAAATTTTCATGGGTTTCTACGTAATGGTCTTTCTGTCACGACCCAAAATCTCACCACAGGAGTCGTGATGGCACCTAGTCTCTAAAACTAGGTAAGCCGATTTTCATTGTATTTTTTTTTTGAATTAAATAAATAATCAAAACTAACAACGAAAATAATTACAATATATAACCTCCCAAGTCTGGTAGTACGGAGTCACGAACTCTAATTGAAAACATAGAATGATCACGAGGACCAAATATACAATACTGTTTGATTACAAATTAACAGTACAATGAAATGAAAAGACTCCAAGGGACTGCGACAACCAAGCAGCTCTACCTTGAATCCTTACGATCCCGCTTTAACTCTTCTCGAGTCCCTTATTTTTAATACATGGCTTTGCACAAAAATGTACAGAAGTGTAGAGTGAGCACACTACAGCGGTGCCCAGTAAGTATCAAGACTAACTTCAATGGAGTAGAGACGAGGTACAGTCAAGACACTCACTAGCCTAATAACCTGTGCAATATAATATACAAAATAAAAGAAAACGAATAATCATAAAGGCAGGACAAAATAACCAGTGATATGCACAACAGACAACAAGAATACCATTAATATACTCAACAATTAATAAACACAATTACACCCAATTAAATCAAGCCCTTCAAATAAATGTCTTTCACATAGTTCTTCCAGATAACTCTCTTTCAAATATAATTTTCTCAAATAATTATTTTTCAAATATAATTCTTTCAATAAATCTTTTCAAATACAATTTCCTCAAATAAATATCTTTCAAAATACAATTCTTTTATATAGTACTTTCTAAGTAAAAATCTTTCAAAATAAATATTTTGAATATAATTCTTTCAATTAAAAAGTCACCATGTGACGCCTCATTTCAAAATCATCAAAATACGGGTCTCAGCCCATTTTTATATTTCCACGGCATCTCATGCCCATAATTAAATCATCATATTTGCCCGGTACCTCGTGCCCTCATTTCATATCACAACTGCACGGGTAATTCACGTGCCAAATATCATTATCATTTCATCACAGCACCTCGTGCCCACATTTTTATATCACATCTCCACGGACAATTCACGTGCCAATATCCCCATCTCATATCACAATTCACGGCACCTCGTGCCCACATTTCATTTTATAAACCGCCTGGCAATAGCCACAGGCTCCCAATTTCAACATAAATCAGATTATTATCAATTTACTAACAACTAGACAATTTGCACAAGGTATACAAATAAACACAAGAAAATCACATCACATGAAAATTGTCAACATCACAACCCCACATCATCACATATCGTCCCTCACAATAGCCACCCTTATCGCTCCTATTGCCACCCTTATCGCTCCTATAGCCACCCTTATCGCTCCGCCCAGACAATATCAATAGCCATCCTTATCTCTCCTATTGCCACCCTTATCGCTCTTATAGCCACCCTTATCGCTCCGCCTAGACAATATCAATAGCCAACAAGCACAACAGTGAAATGCCATCCTTATAACCACATAATATCAACGGTTAAATACCACCCTTATCTCCCCAAAATAACAACTCACACAACACAACAATTTACACGGAAAATTATCACAACAACATAATAAAAATCAATTAAAATTTCATAGTTTGTTGATGATCCTATTGAACTGTAATGTTCTTAGTGGTAAAAAGAGGTTAGCTAAGTATCGTAATATGTTGTATGTTCCCAGAAGAAATTATTTGACATATTTTTTGATAATTTGTGTCATACCAGTTATATATCATGGAAGTTTCACTGCCTTACCATGATATTCGTTCATTATCAGGAATGTTAGGATAAATAGCTAGCTTGCATAGAAACTACCTTCTGCATGTATCTCTCAAACCATACACTTACTTCAATTTTTCACCTTATTGTAAAAATGATTATATAATGTTTGCCACCATAAGATGTCTAGAGAAAAACTAAGACACATCATGCCTCAGAATTCTTCCCTACAAGTGTCTATAGCAGTAATATAATCAAGCAAATATTTTTGAATTGCAATTACTTCGTCTGCCTTTTTTGCTTCTGCCATTGATTTTAAGTCCTTGAGTAGGTTCATGTACAAATAATTAGTTGTTTCTTGTTTCAAGTTTCATGTGTGACTTGTTACTCTAAAAGCCTAAATTGCCCATTCCAGCAAATTTCGATGAAGAATGTAGACTTTGACTTTGGAAAAGGCAAAAAAACATACATAGCAAAAGGGAGAAGGAGAAAATATTCAATTGGTTGCACTTGCCGCGACACATGATATGTTCTGGTGAAAGCAGCTGGACTTATACAAAATAACAAAATAAACCTTCTCCTCTTCTTTTATCGAACCGAAGTTTAATTTACTGTTCCAAAACTTTTCTAATTAATTTGCTTATATTCTTGTAGGCTTGTTGATGTTGCTGGATAACACCTGATGAATTTAAACTGCTTTTGGGATTAGCGGTTTAATCATTTCTAGTGTAAATTTATATATATTATTTTACCAATAGTCATTTATCAGTCTTTTCAAAATTTTGTACTTACAGGTTTTGAAAATTGAAGCTACAAGCCAAGATAAAAGTTTAGAAGAAACAAAAGCTCATTATTATTTTGCTAGGAATATTATGTAAAACATGATTTCATAGTCTAGCTCAGGATGTTAGTAAAGTTTTTTTGTTAAGGTGTTGAGCAAATATTGAAACTAACATCATGGGATGTTAACATTGTAATTAATAATTTTTTATAGAGCAATTTGACATTTATTGATAAAAATTAATGTTTTGTTACATCGAGCTTTAGGACTACTTGACAACAGGGGTGGATTTAGGGGGCGGAAGGGGAACCCCCTTCGCTGAAAAATTACACTGTATATATAACGCAAAATTTATTTTTTACCTCTATATATTAAGTTTTGAACCCCTATGACACAGTCCAAAAGTGTAGCTTAGTGGTCAAGGGAGTTCAAAATCTTTGAAAGGTTATATGTTCAATTCCCACTAGGTATGATCCTTTTTTTCTTGAACCCCCTTCGCGGGGATCCTGCCTCCGCCACTGCTTAACAAGAAATATGGTCGTTATAGTTACTACAATTATTTTAAATAGCAACTAGTGCTGCTCGTCACTAAAAGATAATCTACGACTAGTTAAAGATTGGTCGCTAAAACTGATTGACGACCGAAAAATATATATTTTTCATAATATATTTATCGTCTATTAGGGAGGAGAAGGTTGTTCGCTAAAACTGTTTAACGATGGGCAAATATATATATTTTTACAATATATTAATTGTCTACTGGGACGAGATATGTAGTCTCTAAAGATATTTAACGACTAGATTTTTTTCCCGTCTCTAAAAACATTTAACGACCAAGTTTCTGAACCCGTCGTTGTTGAGCTTTAGCGGCGGAAGCTATTACGACGGGTGGCGACCGGCTTTTTCCCGTCGCAATTGCTCTATTAGGACCAGAATTTGATCTTTAGGGACCAGATTTCCCTTCGTTAAAGGCCATTTTTCTTGTAGTGCCCCAAGTAGCTTGGAATAAAATGTTGTTATTCATGTGGCTATGGCAGTGAGGTGCAGTGGAGGTCGTGCGTATGAAATCAAGGAAAGAATACAAATTTATGGCCTAAAATGGTCTCCGGTCATTGAAGATAAAATCAACAAAGGTGTCGTTTGAATGAAGAGTCTTTGAAGGAATTCAAGAATTTTTGAGTTGGAGTTCCATTCATGGTGAATTGGTGATCAGTAGTTGTGAGAAGGGAGACTATTTTGGGAATGATAGAAAACATCTTTGCTAGGTGGAGGTTTATCGCTAGTTTTGAAATTATTGACTATTCAGTGAAATAAGTTTTGGGTTTCTATTTTGTAAATGGGTTTCCTTTGCCACCCGATTGTTATTTTAGTACTTGTTACGCATGAAATTTTATCACTATTTAAAAAAAAAAATAGAACAAATATTTTTTATCTAGCCTATTATTATCCATCTCATTTTTTTACTTTAGAATAAATTATGAACAAGTTGAACCATAACGATTTTTGTAGCGCGAAATGCACAAATATATGGGAAATCTACTCTAAATGCATATTCAGGCAATTTTAATTATCCGTTACTATCCATTCTAATTTGTCGTATCTATGCAGTCTAAAGTATTTACTCAACTACCTATTTTCAAAATCATTTCCTTTCTAATCCTCGATCACGTGGAACCCCATTAATTGCTCCAACCTATTTTTTCTTTTATTGTCTTCTCAAATATAAATAAATATTTTTCTTCTATCTTTCTCATTTCATAATAGGATCTACGTGTCCATTGAATATTTTATATTAACTTATTCTCCATTTCAAAATGGTATATAGTATATTATTATAACATATCTAACTTTTAGTATAATCGATGACGCACGAAATTGAGTTAATTAGTTTATGTGACAACTGATATTATTTCAGTTTAATAATTAAATTAAAAAATTATTTTAAAACTCTTTGCGTACAACTGTATACCCTGTTGGTATAGCTATATACTATATTGGTATCATATGTTAGTTGGAACTTTTTTTGGTTGTATTAGCTAAATTTAATTGGTACACTGTTTGATTTTTCTTTAGTAATAGTAGAATAGTACAATATCTTGAATTGTTTTTTTCCTTTATGCATATGTATTATGTAAGCATTTTGATTTTTTCTTTATACGTTTGTTTTATAGAATAGTATTATAGTATAATATCTTGAAATATATTATTATATTAATATGTGACACACTATTTTTTGATATTTCTCTTTATGCATGTGTATTATGTAATAGTAGTATAGTCATATATAGTTGCCTGAAATTAATTAGTAGAAATATATACCCTATTGGTATAATTATATATCATATTGGTATCATATGGTAGTTGGAATATTTTTTGATTTTTAGCTGCATTTTTAAGTGAATTCTATTCTGAAATAATTTATATGATCATGTTTTGTTGTGTTGAATTTTCTTATACCTATGGACATAAATTTTGTGTATTATGTAATAGTTTTTATAGTTATATGCAGTTGTTGAAACGATCTCATACAACTATATACCCTATTAGTATAGATATATACTATATTGGTATCATATGCTAGCTGACTCCTTTTTTGGTTGTATTAGCTGTATTTAATTGGTACAGTATTTGATTTTCTTTTAATATAGTACAATATCTTGAAATACTTTATTATATTAATATGTGGTATACTATTTTTTTATTTTTCTCTTTATGCATGTGTGTTATGTAATAGCAGTATAGTCATATAGTTGACGAAAATTAACCAGTAAAACTGTATACCATGTTGGTATAGTTATATGCCATATTGGTATCATATGGTAGTTTGAACATTTTTTGGTTGTTTTAGCTGTATTGTTAAGTGAATTATATTTTTGAATTATTTATATGAACATGATTTGCAGTGATGGAATTTTTTTGTGCCGATGGACATAGATTATGTGTATTATGTAATAGTTTTTATAATTATAGGCAATTGTTGGAACGATCCCATACAACTATATACCATGTTAATATACAGAATGAGCAAGTTGCTTTGCGAATATTTAGCTTGCAATGTGAGCATGTAATTTTCTCATACTTTTATTGCATCCTTTAATTATTTGGTATAGTAGTATAGTCGCAGATAGTTGTAGCAATATTCTAGAGTAATCATATACTCTTTTGGTATACATGTATAATGGAAATAATACCAAGTAATTCTCTTAAAAAGCAAAATCTATCTTCAAGTAAATGTTTAGAGAAAATATCTGCTAATTGATTAGTAGTTCCAACAAAAGATAATTCTATATTTCCCTTAAGAGCATGATCTCTAATGAAATGATGCTTGATGTCTATATGCTTTGCCCTAGAGTGATGCACATAATTTTTTAAGAGACATATAACGCTAGAGTTATCACAAAAAATTGGAATGGGTTTAAAGAATAGTTCATAGTCACCCAATTGATGAGACATCTATAGTAATTGTGCACAACATTGTCCAATGGCGATACACTCAGCCTCAGTTGTATATAGTACAACTGATCCTTGCTTTTTACTATTCCAAGATATAAGTTCTTTTCCAAGTAATTGACATGTTCCGCTGGTGCTTTTTCTGTCTTCCTTATCACCTGCAAGATCAGCATCTGAAAAACCTTCTAGTTTAAAATGCTAGAGCGTGGATACCATAATCCATGAGAAATAGTTCCAATGAGATATCGAATAATTCTCTTTACTGCAGTCAAATATAATTCTTTAGGAGCTGACTGAAACTTGGCACATTTACAAATACTAAACATAATATCTGGTCGACTAGCAGTTAGATAAAGAAGGGAGCCAATCATTACACGATATTTAGTTTCATCAACAGGATTTTCCTGTTCATCTTTGCCAAGACTTGTTGAAGGATTCATTGGTGTGCCAATAGCTTTAGCATTACTCATACCGAACTTCTGAATCAACTCCTTTGTGTATTTTGTCTGACATATAAACGTTTTTTCTTCATATAGTTGAATTTGAAGTCCAAGAAAGAACGTTAGCTCTCCGATCATACTCATTTCAAACTCACTTTGCATAAGATTTGAAAATTCCTTACACAGAAGAGGAATAGCACTACCAAAAATAATATCATCAACGTAAACTTGAATAATGAGATTACCTTCCGATGATCTTTTAATAAAAAGGGTAGTGTCTGCTTTACCTCTTGTAAATCCGTGATCAATAAGAAATGAGCTGAGTCTTTCATACGATGCTCGTGGGCTTGTTTAAGTCCATACAATGCTTTGGTCAATTTGTACACATGGTAAGGAAACTTTGAATCTTCAAATCCAGAGGGTTGTTTTACATATATTACATATACCTCCTCCTCAATGAAACCATTTAAAAAGGCACTTTTTGACATCCATCTGAAAGAGCCTAAATCTTTTAAAGGATGCGTATGCAAGAAGAATTCGTATTGATTCCAGTCGAGCTACTGGAGCAAAGGTTTCGTCGTAGTCGACTCCTTCCTGTTGTGAGTATCCTTGGGCTACTAATCTGGCTTTGTTTCTCACAACATTTCCATCCTCATTTAGCTTATTTCTAAAAACCCATTTTGTTCTAATTACAGGAGCGTTTTCAGGCTTAGGCAGCAGTTTCTACACTTGATTATTGTCAAATTGATCTAGCTCTTCCTGCATTGCTTGTAACCAGCTTGAGACTTTCAGAGCTTCCTCTGTTTTCTTTGGTTCAATATGGGAAATCAGTGCTATGTTTGCTTTCTTCTTGAGAGCGCCCTTGGTTTTTATTCCTTCGCTTTGGTCTCCTATGATAAACTTTTGAGGATATTCTTGTTCACCTCTCCTTTCATTTGGATGAATTGTACTTGTATGAGTAGTTCACGCCTTCAGATATTTTGATTGACTGTTGCTAATCTCATTAGTTAGCTCCATTACACCATCAGGTTTATTAGTCGACTCTTGTGATTTGCTTATCTCCTGAATTTTTTGAATTTGATCTTTATCACTGCAATAATTTCTTTCTCGGCCGAAGTGTTATTTTCATCAAAGATAACATATACTGATTCTTCTACACATAGTGTGCGTTTATTATAGACTCTAAAGGATCTACTATTTATTGAATAACCTAGAAAAATACCTTCGTCACTTCATGGATCGAATTTTCCAAGATTGTCCTTACCATTATTGTGAATGAAGCACTTGCTTCCAAACGGATGAAGGTAACTTATATTGGGTCGTTTACCTTTTCACAATTCATAAGGAGTCTTCTTCAGGATGGGTCTTATGAGGCATCGATTGAGAATGTGACATGCTGTACTTACTCCTTCTGTGCAGAAGTGATTTGGTAACGAATATTCTAGTATCATAGTTCTTGCATTATTTTGTAAAGTCCTATTTTTTTGCTCAACAACTCCATTCTGTTGGGTGACCTTGGAGCAGAGAAATTATGGGTGTATCCTTGATCATTGCAAAAATCTTCAAATGCTCTGCTTTCAAATTCTCCTCCATGATCACTTTGAATTGTTGTAAAAGATACCTGTTTTCTCTTTCGACCTTTTTATAGAAGATCTCAAAATTTTTCAAAGCTTCATCTTTGTGAGATAGAAAAATCACCCAAGTAAAACGTGAGTAATCATCAACAATAACAAACGCATATCGTTTTCCTCCTATGCTAGCAGTTCTAGTAAGTCCAAATAAGTTCATATGAAGCAATTGCAAGGGCTTTGAAGTAGATACAATATCTTTATTTTTGAAAGAGTTTCTAGTTTGTTTACCAATCTGACATGCATCACATACATGATTTCTAGAGAAATTGAGTTTAGGTAAACCAATAACTAAATCATGCTTGGAAAGTTTCTCTATCAGATGCATGCTTGCATGACCAAGTTTCTTATGCCATAACCATGGATCATCAGATATGGATGTTAAACAAATATGACCATCTATATTTTCAAAACTATCAAGAATATAGACATTTCCATACCTTTTACCTGGGAGGATTATTTTACCTGTCTCATCTTCAATAGCACAACCTGTTTTCTTGAACTTTACTTCATACCCTGAGTCGCATAGCTGACTTATACTCAAAAGATTGTAGTTAAGTCCGTCAACAAGATAAACCTAAGTGATATCACAGTTATTATTGAAAGGAACTGTCCCGGTACTGNGAAAGGAACTATTCTGGTACCGACTATTGTTCCTTTTGAGTCATCACCAAATTTGACACTTCCTCTGTCTATTTTGTAACTTCTTTAAACAGGTTTTTATCACCTGTCATGTAACTGGAACATGCACTATCTAAGTACCATTTTTCCTTTGCGACTCCTTCTGTGGTGTTCCTGCAAAACATAATTATCACTTCCTTTTAGGTACCCAAGCTTGCTTGGGTCCTTATTGGTTAGTATTACTGGACTCAGGATTATATTTGGGTTTCCAAATCTATCCTGAGACATTTGATTTATGAAATCGACAAAAAGAATATTTATGTCCACTTTTGTTACAATAGTGACACGTAAGTCCTGATCCACATTTGGATCTTTCATTTGTGCTAGTACAAGTGGACTGTGTTCTAGCTGGTCCTTCTCCAGTTGACTTGTAAGTCGCCTGGTTCAACTTGACAGAACTATGACTGATGGATTTGCGCATGCCATTGAGTTGCATTTGCAATTCCTGAAACTCATCTTGAAGTACTTCTTTTTCAATTTCGCATACTTCAAGCTTGAGTTTCCAGTCTTTTAGATCTTTGTTGAGTATCTTTAGTTCATTCATCATTTATTGAGACTCTTTCAAAGTAAGGTCAAGAATATCCTGCAATTCATTACATCTTTCACAGTTATAAGATCTTACATCGCTTGTTTTTCCTCGCGCCATAAAACAGTTCTCATTGTCATCTTTGTATTCATCATCTGAAGTGTCCTCATCTATCCAACACCCTAAAAGTTTGTTCATGTCGTTTTCCAGAATTGTCATGAAACATAGATTTGCTATGTCTTCGTTTTCTGAACTGTCTTCATCACTCCAGCTTCCAAATGATTTGTTCTTGTTAAAACCTCTGGAAACCTTTCTTTTAAGATCAGGACACTCAGCTTGAACATGCCCAAATCTTCCATACTCATAGCATTTGCCATCATTTTTGTCGTGTTCGTTATATTGCCTAATTCGACTGGGTGGTATCCTGCCTCTTCTTGTATTCCTGTATCTCCTCATTAAAGTATCCATGTTCCTTGATACCATGGTAATTTCTTCTTGAAGAGCTTCAGGATCGTCATCAATATCATTGTCCGCTCTTTCAGTTGTAGCCTTGAAAGCAACCGTTTTCTTCTTGGTTTGTTTTCTTGAGATGAATTTTCTCGAAGGCTATAAGTTCTCCTCGAAGTTCATCGTATGATAATTTGTTCAAATGCTGTGATTCAAGTGTAACCACTTTTGTCTGCTAAGTAGTGGGTAGACTTCTCAAAATTTTGCTAACTTAATCACCACTTGAGTATGGTTTGCCAAAAGCTTTTAGATCGCTAATGATTTTGCTAAATCTGGAAATTATCTCTTCAATGTATTCTCCTTCTTTCATCTGGAAGAGTTCGTAGTCATAAACCAACATGTTGATATGGATTTCTTTCACTTCACTAGTTCCTTCATAAGTAACTTCAAGTTTATCCCACATCTCTTTGGCTGTATCATAACTGGATATTTTCTCATATTCCTCACCACTTATAGTATTATAAAGTAGATTCCTTGCTTTATTATTAACTTGCACAACTTCCATTTGTTCATCAGTATATTCATCTATATCTTCAGGATCAGCAGGTGGTTTAGAAACAGCCGACAGATGATAGTTCCCCTTTTTGATAACTCGCCAGACCTTGGCATCATAAGACTTTGCGTATATTTCCATACGCACTTTCCAGTGAGAGAAATGTTGTCCATTGAAATATGGTGGCCTTACTTACAATGTTCCTTCTTGGAAGAGTGCTCCGACAATAACTTGATTAGCCATGATCTTTTCTCACAAGCTGTTAAGCAAAAGAAAAATATGAGCCTTGCTCTGATACCAATTGAAAGTACAGGGGGAGGGTGTGAATTGCTTATTTTAAAATTAATTACTATAAGTTGACTGGTTTTCCAATTAGTCGATTAGATGTAATAGTGAGATAATAAGAAGTGCAGAATTAAAATACAGAAGTAAAGTGCAGGAATTAAAGAAACCAGGGGTTTTATACTGGTTCAGATTCAATGTGAATCCTAGTCAGTCTCCTTATGTTGCAAGGGAGTTCTCTTTCAGTGATTGAGTTTCTTGATTAAAAAGTGAATAGTGTAGTTTAGATCAACAGATCAATTTCTCTGTCACTCGTCTTTTCTTGATACAATGCCTCACCGGTATTTTTCTCTTTTTCTTCTCTAACTTGTTACACAACAGATCTAGTAGAGCTACAATGTTTGTTTGAAGTAGAACAAAGAGAGGGTAATTGATTTGATCAAAGTATATCTCTCTAAGACTTAAGGTTGCGTATAAATACTTTGTAGGAGACCGTTACTAAAGACATTTGCCAACCCAAGAGATTTGATCCTTGGAAATAAATTGATTCTTTCCAAGAATAAGGTTAATTCTCGTTACTCTTCCTTGATGTGTGGACTTTGACAGCTTTCCATTTTTAAGTCTTGATAGCGCCAGATTTGCTCCTTAATTCTGGGTCCTTCCAGTAATAGCTACTGATTGATTATATTGCTGGATCTTCAATGCTTCTTTTCCTTTTAACTCTCCAATCAATCCTAGATTTATTATCTCGACGGATCGTCAGTGCTTCTTTTCCTTTTGAATGCTTCAATCAATCCTTGATTGATTTCTTCATTCAACTTTGATTGTTTCTCTTTGTGCACTTCGATCTTGGTTGATTTTTTTGAGTCCCTACACCAAAAGCAATTATATTATTTTTCATCATTAAAACTAAAACCTAACACAAGTTACTTCGAGTCAACCAGAACTTCGAGTTACTGGAAGGATATGAAAGGAACAGCAAAATCCAGTCAACCTCTTTTAGTTTTCATAACTATTACTCCTTTGTAAAAGAAGCTGCAATTCATGAACACTTGATCAACTTACAAAAACTATAAGAACAAGACCTCTCGAATTTGCCGGAAAGATTTGTGCCAGTTACTTTGCTACAAGGAATTGCAAATTTGCTTTGAACTCTACGAGATTACTCATCTATTCCCCTCTTGTCTTACATTGTCTTTATGTAAGAATGTGAAGAGCTTCCCCACTCCACATTCCTTTAGAATAGTATTGTGAAGTATCCGCATGAGTTTGTGCAAACACTCTACAAAGTTGAAGTGAACCATAAATGTCATATAGAAAAACAAATACCCCAAAGAAAATAAAGAAATAAGATGATATGAAAGAACTCCCCATCCTCGAGATATGGCATGACTTCATCACAATTCTTCAGTATGTATATATGTGCTTGTTCCAATTCATTTTCTTCAAGTTCACATGGATCTTTAGCTGCCAAAGTACTTCCAGGTTGACAAAATATAGATAATCATGCATTAGATTCTTTTAACCCCCCATCATATTTACGTTCAGACCAATTGAATTCTTTCTCAATCCTATGTAGATACCTTAAACATAAAGTCATACATTCATTTGCAATGTAACCCTCTGCAACAGAACCTTCTGGACATGCCCTATTACCAATGAGAGATTTCAAAAAATATAGCCATTGTTCTACAAGATACATTCACCGATAATAAATAGGTCCAGCAATCTTAACTTCACTAGCTAAGTGAATAGGCAAGTACACCATGATATCAAAAAATGAAGGAGGGAAGAATTTTTCTAATTTACAAAGTGTTATAGGAATATGTGCTTCAATATGTTCCAAGTCATCAATCCTTAACTCCTTTGATCCAAGCACATTAAAAAATAAAGATAACGCAATAAGCGGTTCACATACTTCTTTGGACAACATACCACGAAGTGCAAGGGGAAGTATATGTTGCAAAAGAACGTGATAATCATGACTTTTCAACCCAGATATCTTGTGATCTTTCAGGTTCACACATTGAGAAATATTAGATGAAAATCCATCAGGAACTTTTAAATTCTTTAAGAAAAGGAATAGTTTGTGCTTACCTTCAGGAGGCAATGTGTAGCATGCATTTGGAACTTCAACTTTCTCCCCTTTTTTGATAGGGTGCAATTCCGGCCTATTGTTCATTTCTTGCAAGTCTAGTCGGGTTTTAATTGTGTCCTTGGTCTTTCCTTTGACATTCATGATTGTCCCCATAATATTGTCACATATATTCTTTTCAATATGCATAACATCCAAATTGTGTCGCAACAAGAGAGATTTCCAATATGGAAGTTCAAAAAAGATACTTTTCTTATTCTAATTATCCTTTCGATTTTCATGTGATATCTTCTTCCTTTTCTCTAGATCCTTTGTTAATTGTATCCCTTCAAGATCTTGCACTTGATTAAGTATCTCAATACCAAAATGCATTTTTGGTGGAGCCTTTTCTCTTTTGTACCATCAAATGAATCCTTGTCATTCCTCCATTTGTGATTAATATGAAGGTAACGACAATGACCCATAAAGTATTGTTTTTACAATTAGCCAATCAAATTAATGAAGTATCTTTATTGCAACATAGACATGCCAATTCTCCTTTTGTACTCCATCCAGATAAATTTTCATATGCTGGAAAGTCATTGATGATCCACAACAAAGAAGCATGCAACTTATAATTCTGTCTAGCTGATGCATCAAAGGTCTCAATAATTGTCACGCCCCATCCTCGGGAAGCAGGACCGACGCTCCATTCAGTGAACCCGGCCGAGCAAGCCTGTTAGATATTTTCTACCCAATTAACCCATGATCAAGAGAAGACGTGATTTTATTAATTATACAGTAGGAGTATCATTCATACAATTCTAAATCATTTCATTCGTCAATGCGCTTTTAAGTCCCAAAATACACATTTCTAAAAGTTCAAGTGGAACAAGTGATCAAGCACAGCATGACTTGTTTAACAATCCCAACACCCATATTCAATCCACATAGTGTCTACGGAGCCTCTAAAGATACAAAAGAGAGTAAAGATGGTGCCAGCAACAAAGCCCCGGCTATACCTCAAAAAGTGACCATAATATAAACAAAAGGTACAATACATGACCCCGGAATGAAATGGGGCTCACTGAGTCCGCCGAGAAGAGGATGCATCACTATCTGTGATCCTTACTGTCTTCTATGTAACCACCTGCATCCATTTAAAGATGCAGCGCCCCCAACAAAAGGGACATTAGTAGCGTCAAATAGCACTAGTATGTATAGCTAAACACCAACTCAATAGCATGAATAATAATACAAGAGGAATAGTCAAGAATTCAATAAGGGCTTCAAATAATAGTAAAACAACAAGTTAAGGATCATATACATTTTCAAGACAATTTCATATTACTAGGTTGGGTGACCTTTAGTACCGATGTTCCACAATTCACAATACCTTCGTATTCTTACACGGAGTCCGATCTCGGCCCGATCGGCTAGGCCGCCTCATCTAAGACATTACCACGATTTCATTATAACTTTCTAGCATAGTACCACCATGTGTGCGGTATGCGTTCGATCACGGCCCGATCGGCTAGGCAATCTCATTTGAGACATCAACCCTTTCCATAATTTCATCCACACATACCACCGTGTTCTTACACGGAATCCGATCTCGGCCCAACCGGCTAGGCCATCTCATTTGAGACATTACTTTTTTCATTCAATCATCTCACATCGTACTTCTTTCATGTACTTTCGATTCATTGACACTAGTGATTACGATTACAAATTCATTTTTGGCACTTGGCCGTATTTCATAGTTCCAGACCCCTTTTCCACATTCAATATCATTATCAAAATCAATAAGACTCCCTATTCAAGACATTAAATTCATATATGAGCAATTTGGGGATCTTAGGCACATAGAGGATTTTCATACAATTTGAGATAACAACCTTTATTTCGATCTTCACATGAAGTCTTAACATTTCTAACATATATTCCACATTTTTAAACACACCCTCAATGACAAGATAACATGATGAGGCATCTAGAATAAATATTGAACTTACATCCTTCAACACAAACACGTTAGAAATTGCCAATTCTATAATGATCAAGGGCTTACTCCAATTACATGATCACCGTGGGGTACGATTCTAAGAAGAAGGGGGTTTAGCTAACGTACCTCAATTGAGCTCCTTAAAACTCTAATTTGTTCCGGAGTATTAGCCACTTCAATATATTTTAGCAATATAAAATAATTGAACTAAAATTAGGAAGATGAACATGGTTTTATCTCATTTGAGCATATTATCAAACACTAGGTGTGCATCAATGCCGTAAGGCCTTTTTCTTTATGGAGGATTCCATCCCTCACCAACCCATTCTTTGTCAGTTTTAGCTCACAATCTTCCCACATACTACAAGGATACATGCATGCAACGTAAGTACTCCCATCCCCATGAATTACCTTACTAATGGCTCATTCTAGTTACATTTTAAAATTAAGAGTTTGGGTGATAGAATCTTACCTCTTAGGAAGAAGACCTAGGTGTCTCTTTTGATGAGAATTAGAGAGCAATGTGATGAATATCACTTCTCCCACTAGGATTTTCTCTCTCACTCTAAAAATATTAAAACATATGATCAAAATAGTCCATGGGATGTGTTTTAACGAAATAGGGTCGAGTTTAAAAACTCCAAAAATGAAGCACCGGAATAAGGTCTGCGATCGCAAATGCGATTGCATAATCGATATGCGTACCGCATATCGATCGCATAATCGGTGACCAAAATAGCCAAAAAAATGTCCATGTCTGTGGTCACTATGCGGCCCGCAGACCTGTTCTGCGGTCGCATTTTTAAACTCAAATAGTCCGAGCCTTGTTACTTTCCGGTGCATTGTTCAACCCAAATAGTCCGAGCCGTAAAACCAATTCGGCACCACGAAACGTTATTTTTTTCTTTTGAAATTTTTTACGGGGCCTTACATTCTCCCCCACTTAGGATCATTCATCCTCGATTGAGGGTAAAAATCTGTTATTAGCATCTTATGCAACTTAGTTTTCATACCACACACCAGCAGCCCCAAATTTGACTAACTCCCTAAATTTCCAAAACTTATGCAAGAGTTTCCCCTGTAACTGGGCCTATCCACCTGAGAGAGAGCCCCAGAAACACATCCTAACAGCATATACATAATCCAACGACTAACATAATAACAAAACGACACCAATTGTGGCCTCACAAGCAATGTATTACTAGAAAGGAACACCCTTAACGCCAATTGTACAATTGATACAAAATTCATAGAAAGTAAGTCTTATAATTTTTCTAGATCACAACTTTATAAATACATAGTTATTCAAACAAATAAGGATACTTTTTCTTCATTTCTTCCTCGACCTCCCAAGTAGCCTCTTCAATCTGTTGGTTGCGCCATAACACTTTCACAGATGCAATTTCCTTGTTTCTCAACTTTCGGACTTGCCGATCAATAATAGAAACTGGAATCTCTTCATAAGTCAATTCCTCATTAACCTCAATAGTCTCAATTGGAACAATGAGTGTCGGATCTCCAACTAATTTCTTCAACATAGACACATGAAACACCAGGCGTACTAATGGCATCTCAGGTGGTAGCTCAAGCTTGTACGCCACCTCACCGATCCTTTCAATGATTTTGTACGGCCTGACATACCTCGAACTCAATTTTTCCTTTTTCCTACACCGCATAATACCCTTCATGGGGGAAACCTTCAAGAATACCCAATCATCTTCTTTGAACTCTAAGTCTCTGCGACGAACATCCGAATAGGATTTTTGATGGCTCTGAGCAGTTTTCAACCGCTCCTTTATGATCTTAACTTTTTCCATAGCCTGATGTACAAGGTATGGCCCTATCAACTCTGCTTCCCCAATATCGAACCACCCAATGGGAGATCTACATCTCCTACCATATAATGCCTCAAATGGTGCCATCTGGATACTTGCATGAAAGCTGTTATTATAAGCAAACTCTATGAGTGGCAAATGATCATCCCAAGTACCCTTGAAATGAAGAACACAAGAACGCAACATGTCCTCAAGCGTATGAATAGTTCGCTCTGCTTGCACGTCGGTCTGTGGATGGAAAGATGTACCTAGATTCACCTGAGTACCCGAACCTTGCTGAAATTGCCTCCAACAATTGGTCGTGAACTGAGCCCCTCGATCAAAAATGATAGAAACTGGAGTGTCATGTAGCCTTACTATTTCCTTGATATATAACTGAGCACACTGTTCCGCTGTGTCGGTAGATTTAACTATCAAGAAGTGTGTTGATTTCATGAGTCGGTCCACGATCACCCAAATTGAGTCAAACTTGTGTGGAGTGCATTTTAATCCTACCACAAAATCCATATTAATCATCTCCCACTTCCACATTGGAATTTTTATGTTCTGTGCCAACCCACCAGGCCGTTGATGTTCGGCCTTCACTTGCTGACAGTTCGGACACTGTGCCACAAAGTATGCCACATTCCTTTTCATGTCATTCCACCAATAGAATTTCTTGAGGTTGTGATACATCTTTGTAGAACCTGGATGCACAGAATACCTAGAAGCATGAGCTTCGGTCATGATTCTTTCCCGGAGACCATCTACATTCGGAACACATAGTCTCCCTTGGTACCTTAGTGTACCATCATCCATGCTAAGAGCAAAAGCCTTAGTTTTATGTTTTTGAATCCCCTCCTTCAATTGCACCAAAAATAGATCGTTGTATTGCTTCTCGTTGACTTCCACAACAAGCGATGATTTGGACATATTTTGCACAATTACCCCTCCTTCATTAGAGTCCATAAGATGAACTCCCAAACTAGCCAATCGATAGACTTCCTTGGCCAATGGCCTTTGATATACCTCCAAGTGTGCTAAACTACCCATAGATTTCCGACTAAGAGCATACGCCACAACATTTGCTTTTTCCGGGTGATATAGAATATCGATGTTGTAATCCTTGAGTAACTCAAGCCATATTCTCTGCCCCAGATTCAGCTCTTTTTGTTTGAAAATATATTGAAGACTCTTGTGGTCCGTGAATACATCCACATGGACCCTATACAAATAGTGACGCCAAAGGTTCAATGCAAAAACCACTGCCGCAAGTTCTAAGTCACGGTGGGATAATTCTTTTCATGATTCTTGAGTTGCCTAGAAGCATATGCTATAACTTTGCTGTGTTGCATTAACACACACCCAAGCCCAATTCTTGAAGCATCAAAATATACCACAAATTCATTTGTACCCTCTGGCAAGGTCAACACCGGCGTTGTAGTCAATCTCGATTTCAACTCTTGGAAGTTCCTTTCACAAGCATCGGACCATTAGAACTTAACTGCTTTCTGAGTCAATTTAGTCAACGGAGAGGCAAGAGTAGAGAACCCCTCCACAAACTTCCTGTAATACCCTGCTAAGCCCAATAAACTGCGAATCTCGGTGGGCCTTGTAGGTCTAGGCAAATTCTTTACTGCTGAAATCTTTTGAGGATCAACCTTGATTCCTTGTCTAGAGACAACATGACCCAAGAATGTGACAGATTCGAACCAAAATTCACACTTTGAAAATTTCGCGTACAATTGTTGCTGATGAAGAGTCTGCAACACTGCCCTGAGATAATCGGCATGGTCCTCCCGACCTCGTGAATACACAAGAATATCGTCAAAGAACACTATCACAAAGGAGTTGAGGAAAGGCTTGAAAACCCGATTCATAAGATCCATGAAATCCGCTGGGGAATTTGTTAACCCAAAAGACATCACCAGAAATTCAAAATGCCCATACCAGGTCCTAAAAGTTGTTTTCGAAATATCCTGCTCCCTGATCTTCAATTGGTGATACCCGGATCGTAAATCCGTTTTGGAGAAGTATTTAGCACCCTGTAACTGATCAAACAAATCATCTATTCTTGGTAGTGGGTATTAGTTTTTGATTGTGACTTTGTTGAGCTGCCGGTAGTCAATGCATATCCTCAGTGATCCATCTTTCTTCCTCACGAAGAGAACCAGTGCGCCCCATGGCGACACACTCGGTAGGATGAATCCCTTCACTAACAACTCATTCAACTGTTCCTTTAGTTCCTTCAATTCTGCTCGTGCCATTCTGTAGGGCGGAATAGATATAGGTTGCGTGCCTGGCATCACATCAATCCCAAAATCAATCTCCCTGTCAGGCGAAATCCCAGGGAGTTCATCAGGAAAAACCTCCGGAAATTCTTTCACAACTGGCACTGACTCGAGTGTAGGTGCCTCAGCATCGGTGTCCGTAACCTGGACCAAGTGACAGATACACCCCTTGTTAATCATCTTCGTGGCCTTAAGGTAAGAAAGAAACCTACCCTTTGGCACCACATTATCCCCCTTACACTTAACAACTGGCTCACTTAGAAATTCAAACCTCGCAGTTCTAGTTCAGCAGTCGAGCTTAGCAAAACATGAATAAAGCCAATCTATCCCCATAATTACATCAAAATCAACCATCCCCAATTCAATTAGATTGGCCAAGATGTACTGACAACGCACCGTGACAACACAACCCCTATAAACTAGTGCAGACACAATAGACTCGCCAACCGGAGTAGATATAGAGAACGACTCAGGAAGCTGTTCCGGTTCTATCCCAAATTCCATAACAACATAATGGGTAACATAGGATAAGGTGGAACCGGATCAATAAGAGCATATACATTATGAGTTTGGACAGTCAATATGCATGTGACAACATCTGGAGAAGCCTGTGTATTCTGGTGACCGCTAGTAACATAGAAACAACTAGGTCCTCCTGAACTCTGCGCACCACCCCTAGCTGCACCATGCCCTGCTGGTGCTGGAGGTCCTCGAGCTGGAGGGGGTGCGGAAGATGTAGCAGCTGCAGAACTGGATGGCTGTACTGTGCCCCTGCCCGCACCCTGGTGGGATGAACGACACTACCTTTGAATATGACCCCTCAATCCTCACCCATAACATATAGGTAAGTTTATGTAGCAAATCCCCGAGTGCATCTTCCCACACCTGGGGCATGGGGGCCTCCGTTGCTGCAGGAACCTCCCTCCTGATCGGCCCTGATGGTGGGGTCCCCTGCTGCCCTGATTGGGCCTGAAGCGACTCCCTTGCTGCTAACTGTGCTCCACTTGCGGTGCACTGGATGAAGACTGAGCATGAGGCTGGGTTGGCCCTGATGACCCTAACCTGAAAACTAATCTTCCCCACCAAATGACTTCCCAAAACTGCCCACGGACCGAGCCTTGTTGGTACCCTCTCACTCCCTTTTATTCTTCAACTTGCGGTCCTCTGTAGCTTGAGCAAATGCTACCATTTTCCCATAGTTCATGTCTGAATTCAAGGCAGTTGTAGCGGCCTCAATGATAACTAATGGGCTAAGGCCCTGCACAAAGCGGCGCACTCTAGCCTCCATAGTAGGCAACATGAGAATGGCATATTTTGAGAGGCGCACGAACTATAGGCAGGAAAGAAATGGTCTATAAAGGCATCAACAAACTCACTCCATCTCACTGGAGGGCTCCTCTCCTCCCGAGAGTCCTTCCACAGCTCAAACCAAGAATAGGCCACTCCATTCAGGCGGTAGGCGACCAACTCCACTCCCTCCGTCTCATTAGCGTGCATAACCCGGAGAGTCTTATGCATCTCATCAATGAAGTCCTATGGATCCTCCTCGGTATTAGCACTCGTGAACACCGGAGGATCCAACTGCAGAAACCTGTTCACCCTGGAATCACTAGAATCCCCTTTCTGGCTAGAGGATGTAGGTGCAACATTCGACCTGTGGGCCTGAGAAGCCACTATCTGAGTCAGCATCTGAATAGCTCCCCTAAGATCCCCATCAGAAATACAGGAGCCGGAAGCTGGGGCTGGAGGTGGAATCGGAATGTCAGGTAGAGGAACCGTCGCACCCTTAGTACGTGTAGGAACTGGTATGGCCTGGGCCGATGTAGTGGAATCAGGTAGCAGTCAGGGGATTATCCTCACCCCTCGGGTGTTCACCCGCTTCATCAAATAAAGGGTCAAGTGCCACTCCTAAGGCAGCGTTGGCTCCTTGGCCAGTTCTTGCTCTCTTCTTAGGTGCCACATACTGAAAGTTTAAAGGGATGCACGAGTTATAGGAGGAACAACTGAACAATTAGTTTCATCGCACGATCCAGAATATCAAAGAAGGGTATTATTCTTAAATGTCCAAGTATCCTCCAACTTATAGATGTGGTCGACAAACCACCGAGAAGAAGGACTCTACTAGACACGACACCGAGATATCCTAAGACACTTTAAAACCTTAGGCTCTGATACCAAGTTTGTCATGCCCCATACTGGGGAGGAGTGACCGGCGCTCAACCGAGTGAACCCGGCCGAGCAAGCCTGTTAGATACTTTCTACCCAATTAACCCATAATCAAGAGAAGACGTAATTTTATTAATTATACAGTAGGAGTCTCATTCATACAATTCTAAATCATTTCATTAGTCAATGCGCTTTTAAGTCCCAAAATACACATTTCTTAAAGTTCAAGTGGAACAAGTGATCAAGCACAACATGACTTGTTTAACAATCCCAACACCCATATTCAATCCACATAGTGTCTACAGAGCCTCTAAAGATACAAAAGAGAGTAAAGATGGTGCCGGCAACAAGGCCCCGGCTATACCTCAAAAAGTGACCATAATATAAACAAAAGGTACAATACATGACCCCGGAATGAAATGGAGCTCACCGAGTCCGCTGAGAAGAGGCTGCAGCACTATCTGTGATCCGCATTGTCTGCTATGTAACCACCTGCATTCATTTAAAGATGCAGTGCCCCCGGCAAAATGGATGTTAGTACCATCGAATAGCACTAGTATGTATAGCTAAACACCAACTCAATAGAATGAATAATAATATAAGAGGAACAATCAAGAATTCAATAAGGGCTTCAAATAATAGTAAAACAATAAGTTAAGGATCATATACATTTTCAAGACAATTTCCATATTACTAGGTTGGGTGACCTTTAGTACCGATGTTCCATAATTCACAATACCTCCATATTCTTACACAAAGTCCGATCTCGGCCCGATCGGCTAGGCCCCCTCATCTAAGATATTACCACAATTTCATTATAACTTTCCAGTACAGTACCACTATGTGTGCGGCATGGCGTCCGATCACGGCCCGATCGGCTAGGCCATCTCATTTGAGACATCAACCCTTTTCACAATTTCATCCACAATACCATCGTACTCTTATACGGAGTCCGATCTCGGCCCGACCGGCTAGGCCAACATTTGAGATATTACCTTTTTCAGTCAATCATCTCACATCGTACTTCTTTCATATACTTTCAATTCATTGACACTAGTGATTACGATTACAAAGTTATTCTTGGCACTTGGCCGTATTTAATAGTTTCAGACCCCTTTTCCACATTCAATATCATTATCAAAATCAATAAGGCTCCCCATTTCAGATATTAAATTCACATATGAGCAATTTGGGGATCTTAGGCACATAGAGGCTTTACATACAATTTGGCATAACAACCTTTATTTCGATCTTGACATGAAGTCTTAATATTTCTAACACATATTCCACATTTTTAAAACATCCTCAATGACAAGATAACACGATGAAGTATTTAGAATAAATATTGAACTTACATCCTTCAACACAAACACGTTAGAAATCGCCAATTCTATAATGATCAAGGGCTTACTCCAATTACATGATCACCGTGGGGTACGATTCTAAGAAGAAGGGGGTTTAGCCAACATACCTCAATTGAGATCCTTAAAACTCTAAGATGTTCCGGAATATTAGCCACTTCAATCTATTTTAGCAATATAACAAAACTGATCCAAAATTAGGAAGATGAACATGGTTTTAGATCATTTGAGCATATTATCAAGCACTATGTATGCATCAGTGTCTTAAGGCCCTTTTCTTTGTGGAGGATTCCATCCTACCCCAACCCATTCTCTGTCATTTTTAACTCATAATCTTCCCACATACTACAAGGATACATGCATGCAAGGTAAGCACTCTCATCCCCATGAATTACCTTACTAATGGCCCATTCTAGTTACATTTTCAAATTAAGAGTTTGGGTGATAGAATCTTACCTCTTAGGAAGACCTAGGTGCCTCTCTTGATAATCTTCAAGATTCTGCGAGAATTGAAGAGCAATGTGATGAAGATCACTTCTCCCACTAGGACCCTCTCTCTCACTCTAAAAATATTAGAAAATATGATCAAAATGGTCCATGAGATGTGTTTTAACGAAATAGGGTCGGGTTTAAAAACCCCAAAAATGAAGCTCCGAAACAAGGTCTGCGATCGCATAATGTGATTGCATAATCGATATGCGGACCGCATATCGGTCGCATAATCGGTGACCAAAACAGCCAAAAACCTCTTCGTGTCTGCGATCACTATGCAGCCAGCAAACCTGTTCTATGGTCGCATAATAAACTGCAGAACAGTTATGCGATCGCATAATCGATTGCAAAATTTCATCTAAACTGGCCCTCTCCTGCCTCACTTATGCGGCCCGCAGAAAGGCATTATTTTGCCAAAAATTTTCCCTTTACTTTTCGGTGTATTGTTCAACTCAAATAGTCTGAGACGTAAAACCAATTCGGCACCACGAAACATTATTATTTTCTTTTGAAAATTTTTATGGGGCCTTACAATACCAACTTCCCACAACTTCTTTAGTTCCTTTATTAAAGATTGAAGATATGTATCAATTGCATCTCCTGGACTATCTCGACCAGGAATAAGCTTGACAAAATAAAATTTTCTTGTTTCATAAACAACCAAGGCGGTAAATTATAAGGAATAAGAACCACATGCCAAATGCTATATGAAGTTTTTGAATTCCGAAATGGCTGAAATCCATCACTAGCAAGTCTAAGTCGAACATTACGAGGCTTGGCCGCAAATGAAGGATGAAGTTCATTAAATGACTTCCATGCCATTGAATCAGCTGGGTACCTCATTATTCTATCATCAACTCATTTATCCTTATGCCATGTCATTAGAGCAGATGTCTTTGTAGATATAAACAATCTCTGAAGCCTAGGCTTTAATGGAAAATAGCGTAAAATCTTTGATGCTATCTTCTTAGCTTTTTTATTCCTTGTTTCCCTGCTATGTCTATCTATCTTCCATCTGGACGCACCACAAACTCTGCAAGAATTGAGTAAGCTATCCTCCTTCCAGTATAACATACAATCATTAGTACAAGCATCAATCTTGTTGTAAGAAAGTCCAAGGTCTTGAATTATCTTCTTTGCCTCATAATATGATTTTGGCAAATTGGCGCCATCAGGCAACAACTCCTCTTTTAACATTTTCAATAACATTGTAAATAATTCATTACTCCAATGACCCATACTTTTGATGTGAAGCAATTTAATTAAAGAGGAAAGCTTTGAAGCTTTTGAATTTTGGTACAGTGGCTGCTCAAAATCCTTCAATAGCCTGTAAAGTATTTTCGCTTCACCATTTGGTTCCTCTTCAAATAAATTGTCACAACCAGTATGCGTAGTTCCTCCATCATGATTAGGATATAAATCTCTCAACAATTCTTCTACTTCATCATCACTCTCACATTCTTCTACTTCATCACCATCTTCATCTTCAGATTCTACTAGTGGCTCACCTAAAGTTTCCCCGTGATGATACCAAAAAGTATAATTTTAAATTATTCCATATACTTTTAAATGTTTCTCGTCTTACGAGTTCCTAATATTGTATACAACATTTGACACATAGACATTTTATTTCATATTCCTCTCTTATTTTCTGAAAAGCATAATTCAAAAATGTTTGCACTCCGATTAGGTAGGTTTCATCGAGCCGATTATCAACAAGTTGCTTCCATTGCTTACTAGTTGCCATAACCTTGGAGAGTAGATAAAAATTAGATTAAAAAAAGATAAAGGATAATAAAAATACTAAGATACACAAAACTTATTACGATCAAATGCACATAATTATGTGTTGAACTCTAAGGCCGCACTAGGAGATTAGACTCCTTTTTTTTTTCCAGTTAATGCACTACAATGTACAATCAGTTGGCACTAAGATAAATAAAAGATTATAAATTAACTTGTAATTAAGATGCTAGTTCCTAAAACATGTATACATGGTTCCTTCTGACCTGCCCCGAGATCGAAGTAAGTATTAATATCCAAAAATAATGCAAACAGTATAGTTTACGACACAAGCTCATCCAAAATATTGCTTGCAACTAAAAAGATAGCTTGTTAGTGAATTTCCATGAGTTCTTAACATGTATCAGAATCATGTTCCTTGCTATTTCTTTTTTCTTATAGACACACACTCATATTTCCCTAGATTAGTTATATGGAAGACAGATATTTGTGAATACACTGTTAGAATTTCTTACAGTATAAATGCATTTAGTTTAAATCTTTTCAGAGGTAAAATAAAAATTTCAATAGGAGTAACAATACTGTTTTTTAAAAAAAGCAAATCTGGACATTCTTCATTTTAAGAAATTGTTCAAAGATAAAACAAACTCACATTAACTACTACTATTAGATAATAATAACAATATTGCCTCTCTTCAATAACGGAGACAAAAACTCAATATTAAAGTAAAAATCAAGAGATTAGAACCTAAGCTTAGTAAAAAACTAACGATATTTCCTAGTCTTAAACCTTTCCTCAAGCCGAGCTTTAGCTTTCTTAGCAGCAGTAACCTTCTTATCACGAAACTGAAGAACATCGACACTAACAACATCCTTCAGATGTACATCAAGTGTATAACGTGTCGGCATAATGTGATTGCAATTAACGATCTTAATAAAAACCTTAACTCGTGATTTCATTACTTATTTTTGGCTGAATCTTTTCAGAGTACCTTTTTGGGGTATTTCCTTATACTTGTAACTAAACAATGGCCGTATGGTCTGCCTGTTGTTCCTTCATCGAATACACAAAAATTAAATCTCAACACTCATAACATTAAATTAAATCTGCCATTCATGAAATAATTTTGCTTTTTCAGAATTGATATTCACTTTGTATGAAACATAATATTCAGACACATGCTACAAACTTGAATACACTTCAGAGAAATCAAATTTAATGTTAGAGAAGAAGAAGAAGAACAAGAGGAAGAAGAAGTCAAATAAAATGAAGCAATAAAGCGAATTCCAACTTAGAGAAGAAACAGAGCAACTCAGAAGAGGAGGCATACCTGGGATTCGCAAACGAGCGAGGTTGAAAACTGGGTAGACCTGCGATTCACAAACCAACAAATTCGCAACATTTGCTTTGAGAAAACACAGATCTTGAGTTGTGAATAGAGAGCTAGTCAGACGACATATGTGTGGATATTTAGAAACTAGGGCAGAACTAGGAGGTTTGTTTTGGGGTAACAGAGAGTTTCTTTTAATTTTTTGGAAATTTTAATTTTAGGATATTAGTTTTGGCGCCAATTCTTTAGAAAATAATAATTTTTTAATATTTTAATATTATATTGGGCGGCACTCTCTCCCGCTCATCGCCCCTGTTGGCACCTATTAATACCATTTGGGACCAGTTACTAATTTCTTTAGGGACCAGATTTAGTACCTTCGCAATAGAATACACAGTTAAGGACTACAATAAAATCTCGTCCCAATACATATACTTTTAGAGACGGGATTATTAACTCGTCCCTAAATGTTGGTCGCAAATAAGGCCTTTTCTTGTAGTGGGGAGTATTGAAGAAGGTGATGCAGTAGTAATGAATATGATTGTTGCAGTTCTTGATGAAGACACGTTGAAATCACTTGATAATTTATCTAAACCCAATTGCATGTAACCTAAAACACATATTTTCGTCTCCTCTGGTAGAGGTTCAAAAGATTCACAAACTTAAAATTTTTTTTAGTCTCCCTAAGATTGTATAACAAACAAAGTCTCCCTAAGATTGTATAACAAACAAAATTGATACGGCTTCGACTCAAACAATCTTTTACAATTTGTTCTCTTCTCCATAGTATTGTAACGAAAAAGGTATTGATCCATAGAATTCTTAATATTTTTGTTTAGAAATATAAAAGGGCGGAGAAGGCTGGAGAGTGAAGGGATTGGGTTTGCCACGCCCCGAAACTGAGGTGGCACGTGATGGCACCCAATCTGTACTAACTCGGTGAGTGAACCATAATCTAACTATCTGAAAGGTACTATTGAGAAAGCTGATCATATTATAGTTTGATACTCCTTAAATTATATAACTCTGAAAATAGTTTAATAACCTCTAATAAATAAGAAATTAAAGATCTAAATCCACTACGACAAGTAATTAGCCTCTATCTGAATAATCTGAGTACATAAATCTTCGGAGCATTCTCCCAAAATAAAATAAGTATCTAATAATATATAATGGTATGAATAGAATTGCTCCTTATTTGGATATGTCTCGTGGTTCTCTTAATATTCCTGTTTATGTATCTACACCTGTTAGTGATTCTATTATGGTGGACTGTGTATATCGATTGTCTGTAGTCACTATTGGCGGCTATGAGACTGAGGTTGATCGTCGATTCTTGATATTGATACAGTTTGTGGTGTTTCGTGCCCTTGAATAAATTTGGAAAGGTATTGGAACTTGATGACATGATTGGACGGGATCCCACGGGCTCGGGTGTGATTCAAGGGTGGTTTCAAACTATTTCTCCCTTTGGTTTGGTACTGTAGGTTTTTTGGTGCAGGTTACTTCTTCGTGATTGCGGATGGTGTTTTGCGATCATAGAATGGGAGAGGCTGCCGGGAAGATTTTCCTCTTTGCATTCGCATGCGTATGGTCGCGTTCGCGTAGGGTTGAGGGATGGTGCTTCGCGTTTGCATGCAGGGGGCCATGTTTGCTGTGGCTTAGTGTCATGCATGTGGACTGCCTTCGCGTTCACGGGCAAGTGAGCGCATTTACGTAGGCTTGGCTGGAGTGGTCATCGCGTTCACGAGAGGTATTTTTTGTTCGCAAATTAGAGTTTCAATTGGGCAAATTATTAGCCTTCACGATCGCGAGGGTGGGGGTGGGGGTGGGGGGTCGCGATCGNTTCGCAAATTAGAGTTTCAATTGGGCAAATTATTGGCCTTCACGATCGCGAGGGTGGGGGGTCGCGATCGCGATTTATATCACTCGGCAGAATATTTAAGCTGTGATTTCGGGACTTATACCCGCGTTTTCATGTTTTGAGTCCTACACTTCGAGAGTCAGAGATTTTGAAGAGCAATTTCGCTACATCATTGGAGGTAAGTAATTTTTGTTTGGATTTGACTTTGTATCTTATTTTTCCATGGATTTATACACCTAAAAGCTTGGATTTTAAAAGAGAAATTTGAAATTCTTATCTACAACTACAAAGGGTGTATTTTGGAGATTTGAAGGTCAATTTGGAGTCGGTTTTTGAATTTAATTATATATTTGGACTCGTGGGGTTATCGGTAGTAGGGATCTACCCCTTGATTGGGTTTTGATCCTATGGTCTCGGGTTGACTTTTGTTGACTTTTAAAAATTTGATTAAATATTCAAACTTTATTGTTTGAAATTGATTCATATGGCTTTGTTTGACGTTATTGAGTTTTATTTGACTAGATTCAACTCGTTCTGAGGTTGATTTGAGAGGGCAGGCTATGAAAGGTTGAAGACTATCAGGTGGAGGTAGTCTTGGCTATCCCTGTTAAGAGGGAAACCTCTAGGATTTGACTTGATTGCTATGTGTTTAAGGTATTGAGGTGGTGTATATACGGAGTGGCAAGCGTATATGCACTTACCAAGTCTACATCATGACCAAGGTAGAATTGGGATACTTTATGCCTTGTTTTGATTATGTGCTCATTTGATTCATGATTTCTTTGAGTTATATGACTATGTTCGATGTATTATTCATGTTAGAGACCATGCCTAGATCTATGATTGTTTATAAATGCATGGGAACTTATTCTTGATATGTTGAATTGCTTTAATCATGTGTAGTCATATAGAAATTCGATGAGCACATGTCCGTATAATTTTTATTAAGTCCTTGTGCATCTCTTTATCTGTAATTCTTGAGCATATGAATATATTTTGTATATGGATACTTGCTTTGGACTGAGAATTTTTGCATGAAAGGTAAGGTGTGTGGATGAAATACAATTATTGAACACATAACATGATGATCGGATATTTGATTAAGGGTGAACTATTAAGATACTCTTTGCGCTTGGATTTGGATCCAACCTCCAAATCATGTGATTACCCATGTTGCTCTTGGCCCCATGAGCGTAGTCGATACATAGATTGTGTATCGGGTCGATACATGAATTTTTTATCGGGTTATGATGATACATGGATTATGTATTATGGTACATGAATCTTGTACCGGTTTGAGAATGCATAGATATATTTGACGCATTCAGAAGTATTCATTTAGCTGCTAATTATTGCATGATATTATTATATGCTAACTAGGAGCCTCGACTCCATTGTTTGAGCATGATATCTTTTAATACTATATCTTAGCAGCTTCATGATTATCTCTTGTACTGAAAAGGCATGCTTTAGACTCTTCGACTGTCGATATCTTTGGTACTTGTTATTCATGTAATTATTTATCTTTCTCGTTCTAGCTTTGTTATCATATCTCTGTTGTAAGTATTCAGATGCGTCTAGCCTCACCATTACTTCTTTGAGGTTAGACTTGATACTTACTGGGTACTAATTGTGGTGTACTCATATTACACTTCTGCACATCTTTTGTGCAGATCCTCAAGTTGGTGCTACTGGAGCCTCCCGTTGAGCTTAGGTAGTAGCATAGAGACTCAAGGTGAGCTGCACTCTGTGGATTCATTTTGCAGTGCCCGAGTCCCTGTTCCTTTGCTATTTCCTGTTAATAAAAGGAATCTTGCTATATATATTTTTAGTAGATTGTGAGTTGCCTTGCTTAGCAAGTACGACTAGGAGCCATCACGACCTAAGAATGGATTTTAGGGTTAGGAAAAGTTGCTATAAAAGCCCTAGGTTGTGTAGGTCTCACAAGTCACGAACATGTCTAGTAGAGTCCTATGGATCAGTACAGCGACGCTTGTACTTGCCTACGAGAGGCTACAAGATATTAGGAAACTTCCCTTTCTTTCATTCTTTATTGTGCGACATTATTGATCTGAAGTTTGAATTCTTGTCTTTTTATTCTCTCACAGATGGTGAGAACACATTCATCGAGAGCAGTTAGGTAGGAGCGAGCACCTCAGTCTAGGGCCACGAGAGGCCTGTGCCGAGGTTCAGGAAAGGGTGGAGCACACATCACAGTTAGAGCCCTTACTAGAGCAGCTGTTGTGGAGCCACCAGCAGCTCCGGTTAAGGAGTAGGTTTTTGATCAGGGTGAGTTAGTTGGACCAGATGAGGTCCCAGAGGGGTTTATTTCTACCCTGGTACTTCAGGATGCTCTTGTTTATTTGGTTCGATTTGTGGAGGGTTTGGCATAGACTAGAGTACTTCCCATGGAATCGACTACTTATCATGCCATGGGAGGGGCACAGACTCCCGCTACTCACACTCCTAAATAGCTTACTGCTGATTATCTGACACTAAGAGTAGTACCGATTGGAGGACATCCTCCCGTGGTTGCTGTTAGGCAAGTATTAGAGACCACTATGTCCGAGGAGGAGCAGAAGTGGTTTGATCGATTCAGGACGATGGGTCCTCCAGAGTTTGATAGTGATCCTTTGGCAGATTCATAGAATTTCTTAGATGGTTGCTAGGAGATTCCGCGGAATCTTGGTTTGGTTGAGTCGGATGGTGTCGATTTCACTACTTTCCAGCTCAAGGGGCCAGCCAAGAGTTGGTGGCAGTCATATGAGCATAGCAGGCTAGAAGGGACACTTCCACTCACTTGGAGTTAGTTCTAACATCTCTTCTTAGAGAAGTTCATTCCACTCACGAGGAGGAATGAGATGCGTGGCCAATTTGAGCACCTTTAGTAGGGTCGGTTGTCTGTGACAGAGTATGCGATGAGATGCACTAAGTTATCTCGTCATGCAGCTTTTCTGATTCCCACTAAGGTTGATAAGGTGAGAAGATTCATTAAGTGGTTAAATTGTGGTATCAAGATTGCTATGGATAGGGAGACAGATACTGGTACTACATTTCTTCAGGCTATGGATATAACGCACATGATTGAGCACATCCTAGGTTAGAGCAGGAAAGCCATGGCGATGATGGGTAGAGATCCCAACATTCTGGAAGTTTTAGTGGTACCTCGTCTAGATGTATGGATCATTATGGGAGAGGCCATTCTAGCAGGACGGTTCCTTCATCTTATCAACCCTCTCATGGCGCTCCAGTTTAGTGTTCATTTTGTGCATTACCATCACATATTTCCTATTGTACTCCTTCAGTCTAGGGTTCTTCCAGTGGGTACTCAGTTTTCATAGGTAGCCTCAGATATATCAGACATTCTCAACTCGAGGTTGTTTTGGGTATGGAGAGGTTGGGCATATCAAGAAGGATTGTCCTAGGCATGGTGGAGGTGAAACTTAGCAGGGCTCTCAGGCAGTGACTCCAGTTCCAGTTGTTACACCACCGACCCCACCAACTAGAGGGGAAGTATAAGCAGTTAGGGGGCGTCCCAGGGGTAGATCTCATTCGGGCGGAGGTCAAGTCCACTATTATGCATTTTCGGCTAGATCTGAGGTAGAGGCTCCTGATGCAGTTATTACAAGTATTATGTCTGTTTGTAATAGAGATGCATCGGTTCTACTTGCTCCTGGTTATACTACATATTCCTATGTGTCATTTTACTTTGCATCGCATTTGGATTTGCCTCGTAGTTTTCTTGATACCCCTGTTCATGTATATATTTCTCTTGCTAACTCTATTGTGGTGGATCATGTGTATCAGTCTTGTTTGGTTATCATTGGGGGAAATAAGACCAGTCTTGATCTCTTGTTCCTTAGTATGGTGGACCTTGATGTGATTTTGGGTATGGATTGGTTATCTCCGTATTATACTATTGTCATGCTAAAATGTTGACGTTGGCAATACTATGGTTGCCAAGGTTAGAATGAAGAGGTTCTCTTGGGCAGACTTCTATTAGAGTGGTTTCAATTCTGAAGGCTCAACATATGGTTGAGAAGGGGCATTTGGCGTACTTGCCCTTTGTTAGATATGTTAGTGCTGATACTCCTACTATTTAGTCAGTTATAGTAGTGAGGAAGATTCTAGATGTGTTAGAAGTAGACCTACGAGGCATGCCACCCAATAGGGACATTGATTTTGGTATTGATTTTGTATCGGGCACTTAGCCCATATTTATCCCACCGTATCACATGACTCTAGCTGAGTTTAAGGATTTGAAAGAGTAGCTGCAAGAGTTGTTGGATAAGGGGTTCATCAGGCCTAGTATGTCACCGTGGGCGCACCAGTGTTATTTTTAAAGAAGAAGGATGCCTCAATGAGGATGTGCATTGACTACATACAATCGACCAAGGTGACCCTCAAGAATAAGTATCCATTACCTAGCGTTGATGACTTATTTGATCAGCTTTAGGGTGCTAGGAGAGTTTCAAAGATTGACATGAGATTGGGGTACCATCAGTTGAAGATTAATGCTTCATACATTCTTAAGACAACTTTTAGGACTCGTTATGGGCATTGCGAGTTTTTGGTGATGTCTTTTGGTTTGACTAATGCCCCATCAACTTTCATGCACTTGGTGAACATTATGTTCCAGCCTTAATTGGATTCTTTTGCGATTGTGTCCATTTATGATATCTTGGTATATTCTTGTAGTGCTGAGAAGCACGCGCAACATTTGACGATTATGCTTCAGATTCTAAGGGAGAAGAAGTTATACGCTAAGTTCTCCAAGTGTGAGTTTTGATTGAACTCAGTTACATTCTTGGGCCACATGGTATCTAATGATGGGATCAAGGTGAATCAGAAGATTACGGCAATATAGAGTTGGCCCAGACCTTCTATCGCTAAGGAGATCAGGAATTTCTTATGCTTGGCTGAGTATTATCATCGCTTTGTGGAGGGGAGTTGATAAGTTTGTATTTTTCTAACTTATTCATACATTTTTCTTGAGTTTTAAGGTTCTTTAAGTAAAATTTAATAGCCTTAGCTAACTTAATTTGGTTGATTTTATATATATTTGAGCTTAAATGAAATAGTTGATGAAGGATTGGATAAAAAAGGATGAAAAATATGGAATTTAGAGCATTGAAGAATTTGAAGACTGAAAAGTGGAGAACAATGGCTCCACGAAGGTCCATCGTGGAGCCAAAACTAGGGGTGTAGAAGTGCATGAAAAATGGCTAAGTAGGGAAAAGTTGGAGCAAAGTTTTCCCAACTCCACGATCTTGAACGTCTCCACAAACTACTCTATGATCTTAAAGGGCATGTGGAGTAAAGTATTGTGCAAGTTCTGGCTGGCTCCACGATCTGAATCGTGGAGCCATTTCAGCCCATTAACTAGGCCATGAAAATCAGCAGCTCCATGAACAAAGCCACGATGTCACCTGAAGCATTAAATCCAAACGTGAAGACGATCATCGTCTCCACGAATGTATACCGTAGGGAACTTTTATCAGATATTGTAAACGACTATAAATAGAAATTTAGGTCATTTTAGTGTATCTTTGACCCTTTTGAACGTAGGAGAGCAGCTTTTGGAGTTTCTCTTAAGAGTTTTGGGTGATTTTATCATAGATTGGTCAATCATTCTCTACTCTCTTAGCTAATATGTTTAGATTATCATTTATCTTTGTATTTTTGCTTCTTTATTATGCCTAGCTAAGCATCTTAAGCTTGGATTGTGAATCCTAAGTGGGGTTATGTTTCTGGGTTACTAATATTAGTTCTATATTTGATTAAGCTTTGTGTTATCTAATTACTCCATACTTTATTGATTGATTTTGTGGTTTCAAACACTAAATTCATGGATATTTTCCTTGTTCTAGCTTGAAAGAGTAGAACGTAGCCTAGGTATAAGGTAATTAGCAAGGAATTAAGTGGGTTAACCATTTGATTAATGCAATCTAGTAGGAATAGTGTGATTTCTACTTGGGCTAATCAATTGCTCATCATTGAGCCTTAGTTGACTTGGAAGATAAACTGGGGGTAAAAACCTCTTAAGTGTTGGAAGACATTAATTTGGTGGAATAAAAATTGAAGCCATAACACATGCTTAATTAAATAGAATTGAACATTTGTATACCCATAAGCATAGCGTACACTAAGGGGTAGAAATCCTAGCACCTTTCTCTTATTTGTTACAACTACATCTTTTCTCGCACTCCAAGTGTTCGATAAAATTCCTAGACCAGTTTTCATAGTAATTTTAGAAGTAATTGAAAAACTACTCTTTGTTTGAAGATTACATTAAGAATCACCAAGTTTACACGCATTTGGACACTCTAACACACACCTACTCCTTATAGGATTCGACCCCAACCTTGTTGGGTTTATTATTGCTAACGATCGTGCTACGCTTCATGTATAGGTGTAGGATTGGATGTCACCAAGTTTTCATCTATTACATCCCCATTGATGTTATGACCCAAATCCTACCATAGTGGTCATGATGGCACCTAGTCTCTAAAACTTGGTAAGCTGATCACTTACAACAGTTAAATCAATAAAGACATGGTATAATAGAACAAAATTTAACATAAATGCAGAATCAAAGGTGATACAAGCCAACATAGCAAAAATCACTACATACTCCCAAAATTAGGTAGTATAGAGTCACGATCTCTAACTTAATACATAGAAATATCTCAAAATACTATACTGTTTGGATAGTGCATTGACAATGTAAATAATAAGGAAACGGCTCCAAGGGACCGCGACAATCAAAGCAGCTCTACCTTTAATCTTGCAATCAAAGAAGGTCTCACTGCCTGGGTCCGCTACTTCCAGCACCTGGATCTGCACAATAAGGTGTAGAAGTGTAGTATGAGTACACCACAGTCAGTACCCAATAAGTATCAAGACTAACCTCGGTAAAGTAGTGATGTGGTTCAAGTCATGTGATACTCACTAGTCAAAAGAACATGTGCAATAGAGTAAAGACTGACAACAAAAACATAACAGAAAACCAATAGCAATAACCTCACCAGAATAAGTGATAACAGTTCAATACAAGTAAAGGCTCAATCTCAACAATAAGTCATCACAGATAAACTTACACAAATAGCACCTCATGCCCACATTTTTATCACAATAACAATAGCCACCTGTATCACTCCGCACCGACAAAGTCACAATAGCCACCCATATCACTCCGCCCTGACAATACCATAATAGCCATACGTATCGCTCCACCCTGAAAAAATCATAATAGGCAATCGCTCCACCCTAACAATAACATAATAGCCACCCATATCACTCCACCCTGACAATATCATAATAGCCACCTGTATCGCTCCACACAATCAACAACAATAAAATGACACCCTTATACTCCGCACAATAATAATCAATCCAGACAACATGTCCACATATACCACAATATCACAAAACAGTAATATTAATATTTTTATCAAGATATAAGCTCACAACTTTCCAACAAGGTGCACAAGGACATGAGAATAACATAAAAGTGCGGAGGGGTGCTCAAAACATAAAACATGACTATGGCTAAGCCAAGTGTAGATATCATGATCATGGAATCAAAAAGTGGTTTAAACATATTGCATATAGTTTACTTTATCAAATTAAAGCATATTAATAGCCTACGGTCTAACCCGGTCACAAAGCCACACATAGCACCCGTGTACACGCTCATTACCTCATGTACATGTTACTTTCACATAACACAAATAAGAAATCAAGGCTAAATCCTAAGGAATATTTTCCATACAAGGTTAGACAAAATACTTATCTCAAACAAGCCAAATCAGTACTCTAAATATCTCTTCCCCGCGTGAATCAACGTTCGGACGACTCGAATCTATTCAAAATAACTTAATAACATTAATAAAAGCCATAAGAAACAACCATGAACAGTAAATCTTTGATCTTGAATAAAAATCAAAAAGTCAACCCGATCTTGCCTTGCGGAACCACAACAAAAGCCACATATTCTGAACACCCATTCAAATACGAGTCCAACCATACAAGTTTCATCCAATTCTGACTCCGAATCGGGGTTCAAATCCTCAAATTACTTGTTCCCTTTAAAATTCTCAAACTCCCTTGCTTAGATTCATCAATTAAATGCTGAAAGCAAGGATGGAATCATGAATAATAACAAAATCCGAGTAAAAAATACTTATCCTAATTCAAATCGTGAAAATCCATTCAAACATCTCCCAAATCCGAGCTCCCAATCTCAAAATGTGATTAAATAACTAAATCTCTCGAAATGAAATATTTAATATGACTGTCTAATGGTCCCCTTCGCGATCGCACAACCCACCTTGTGATCGTGAAAAATAATTCATCAGCTGCCTCTAGAAGCCTCTACGCGAACGTGACCATAGAGACCCGATCATGGTGCATCATCAACCCAAACCTATGCGGATGCGAGGCCCTTCCGCGAACATGAAGGCCAAAACACCTGACCTCCCCAGCTTTCCAAAACACTACGCGATCGCGACCATCTAATGCGAACGGGAAGCATCAGCTCCCCAATGTACGCGATCACGAACCACACACTGTGAATTCAAAGAAGAAAAGGTTGTCAGTCACCAAACACACTCCACGATCATGACACCATATCTGCAATTGCAATTAACACCAGCTCACCAGAACAACAACAACTCCAACATGAATGAAAATGGTGTGAAACCCATCCTAAACACACCGAAGGCCCCCAACACCTCGTCCAATCTTACCAACCAATCCGAAAACATAACACGCACATACTCGAGGCCTCAAATCACACAAGGTAACATAAAAATCACAAATACCACAACAATTGAAGCTTAATAAACTATTTTAAAATTTGAAGTTCCAAACTTACGCAAAACATGCCCAAACAACTCGAAATGACCTCAAATTTTACACACAAGTCATAAATCACCATACAAACCTATTCCAAGTCTTGAAATATCAAATGAAAATCGATAACTACAAAGTTATCTATGGGTCAAACCTATGAATTTCTAAAACTTCCAACTTTTGCCAAATAGAGCCAAATCAACTTAGGAACCTCCGAATCCAAATTCGAACATACACCCTAAGTCCAAAATCACCATCCAAACCTAATGGAACCATCAATACCTTTCAACATCGGAAAAGACTTCTCTTTATCACGAGATTGATCGTATCTGTCGTAGATGCCTTGATCGGAGCCTAGTGTGGGATCGAGAATTTTCCCTCTAATATAACAATTACAAGTAGAGGGGCTCATCCCAGTACCCGCCAGCAGTGGAAGGGGTTTGATTCCTCTCAAACCCAGCCAAAGGAGCACATCTAGTTGAAAGACATCTTTCTTCGAGGTGAAGGATGACAACGCAGGATTTAGGTCTATCTTCCTTCTGTCATGCCCTTCCCTTTCCTTGCTGCTCACGCTAAAGCAGTTGTAGCAAGTAGGAGAAGAATGCCGTGTCTGGTCAATAAGAGGGAGTCATACTTTGAACTTCTCTTCATCACGAGACTGATCGGATCTGCCGTAGACAGCAGTGGAATCATATTAAATATTTGATGATACATTTTGTACCTTGCCAGCATTGGTGAGGGATGGGTTCCCCCCTATATGGTTCTGGCTTGGAGGTCAGAAATCCACGGCCTCATCTTTACCCACCCTACCGTCAACTTCTTGGGAAAAAGGAGGAAGGTGACTTTAATCTCTTGTTTTGGAGAAATAAGTGGCTCACATCCAAAAATAAGGAGGAATGAGGATGTGAAAAAGAAGAGGCTGTGCCGCTGACTGGGTTCAGGACACAACCATTGTCCGAACCATTTGCTACCAAGTCCATGGGTTGGAACCCATAACAAACTGAAAAAGCACTTTCGCCAGTCGACGAATGCGTGCAGAGGTTGTAGATTCTAACTTCCACAACAGCTAAGAATTATCTCAGGTTTTCCTTTAGGAAAAACGATTCATAAGCCTGCAATAGGATAAGAAACTTGAGAGGATCGACGAAGCTGAGAGTGGGATCCAGAATTTGAGGAAGCGACTGTAAGGGAAGCAACTGGGCTAGACTGTTGGGATTTAGGTTTATTGCTTATGTCCAATTTGTTGAGCTAGTACTAGATGCAGTTACCTAGGAATCCAATGCACTAACTCCTGGAAGCTCCATTCATGCCCATGGGACCACCAGCTAGCGGATCAAAAATATTTGTATGGAATTCCTACTCCTGCCTAAGCTTTCCGATCAACCAATCCCCAAAACTCTAATCCGATATCAAATATGCAAAAGTCAAACTTGGTTAACACTTGTAACTTAAGTTTCTACACTAGGAACTAAGTGTTCCAATTCACTCTAAAATCGTTCTGGAACCAAACCAAACATGCACGCAAGTTGCAATACATTATATGAAGATATTCAAGACATCAAAATATCGAACAAAATGCAAATGCTCGTATCTTCCGATCAGATCATTACAATTGACTTAGATGACTCAGAAAGGCACTCCTTTTAGATGGTCTGACGAGTGTGAGAAGAGCTTTCAAAAGCACAAGACTAATTTGACTACGACTCTAGTTTTGATATTGCCTTTAGGATCCGTTATGTATACGGTTTGTTATGATGATTTGCATGTTGGTATTGGATATGTGTTGATGTAGGACGATAGGGTGATTGCTTATGCATCTCTCTAGTTGAAGCCTCATGAGAAGAATTATCCAGTGTAAGTTAGCAGCTATTGTACACGCGTTCAAGATTTGGAGGCATTACTTATATGGCATGTCTTGTTAGATGTATATGGATTATCAGAGTCTCCAGCATATGTTTAAATAGATAGATTTGAATTTGTGGCAGCGGAGATGGTTGGACCTATTGAAGGATTAAGATTTCACTATTCTTTATCATTCGGGGAAGGGTAATGTGGTACCAAACACCTTGAGTAGAAAGGCAGAGAGCATGGGGAAGTTGGCATTCATTCTAACTATGGAGAGAATTTTAGCTATGAATGTTTAGGCGTTAGACAATAGACTAGTGAGATAGGTTTTTTTAGTCGAGCAGAGTCCTTGCTTGTGTTATTTCACAGTCGGCCTTGTTGGAGAGCATTAAAGCTCGCTAGTATGATGATCCCCATTTTCTTTTCCTTAAGGACACGGTGCAACGAGGTGGTTCTAAGGAGGTGACTATTGGTGATGATGAGGTATGAGGCTTTAGAGTCGGATCTGTGTTCCTAATGTGGATGGTTTGAGAGAGTTAATTCTTTAACAGGTTTGTGGTATTCTATTCACCCAGGTGCTACAAAGATGTATGGTGATTTGAATTAGCATTATTGGTGGCAGAGAATGAAGAAAGACATTGTTGGACATCTGTTGTGGTGTCTGAATACTCATCAGGTCAAGTATGAGCATCAGAGACCGAACACTTTTCTTCAGAGGTTAAATATACTATAGTTAAAGTGGGAGCATATCACTATGGATTTTATGATAAGGTTGCCTCAAACTTTGAGCAGATTTGATACAGTTTGGGTCATTGTGCGCAGACTAAAGTTTGCACATTTCATTATAGTGTTGACTTCCTACACTTCGGTGCAGTTGGTTGTGATTTACATTAGAGAGATTGTCTAGTTACATGGTGTGCCTGTGTCTATTATCTCGGATTGAGGCACTTAGTTTACATCATACTTTTTGAGAGTTGTTTAGCATGATTTAGGTGCGTAGGTGGAGTTGAGTACTCCATTTAACCCTCAGATGGATGGGTAATCCGAGCGGACGTTTCGAATCTTGGAAGATATGTTGAGGGCCTACATTATTGACTTCGGAGGCTAGTGGGATTAGTTTTAACCATTAGTAGAGTTTGCATGCAATAATAACTACTAGTCTAGTATCTCGATTGCTCCGTATCAGGCCTTATATGAGAGGAGATATTGTTCTCCAATTGGTTGGTTTGAGCCTAGGGAATGCTAGGTTGTTGGGAACCGATTTGGTTTGTGATGCTTTGAAGAAGTTTAAGTTGATTCAAGAGAGGCTTTGTACAATACAGTCCAGGAAAAACGTTATGCTGATAGGAAGGTTCGCGATTTGGGATTCTTGAAGGATGAGAAGGTTTTTCTCAATGTTTCGCCTTTGAAGAGCGTGATGAGGTTTGGTATGAAGGGAAAGTTGAGCCTTCGGTATATTGATCCATTTGAATTTTTAGATAGAGTGGGTGAGGGGATTACATGATTGCTTTGCCACCTAGATTGTCGGAAGTTAATCCGGTGTTTCATATTACCATGCTTCAGAAGTATCATGGGGATTAGTCATATGTGTTAGATTTTAGTTATGAATAGTTGGATGAGAATTTGTCTGATGAGGAGGAACCAGTTGCCATTTTGGATAGGTAAGTTCAGAAGTTGTGGTTGAAGAATATTGCATCGGTGAAGGGTTAGTGGAGAGGTCAACCGTCCAAGAAGGAGACTTGGGAGACCGAGCATGATACGCATAAAAGATATCCCCATCTTTTTGGTATTCTAGGTATGGTTTCAAACTCGTTCGAGGGTGAACGTTTGTTTAATGGAGGATGGGGAATGTAATGACCCGATAAGTTATTTTGTGTATTTGATCTCATTACCCTAATTGATGTTTCCCGTATGTGCTTTTGTGATTTTGTGACTTGCAGGTGTGGTTGGTTTGGGTTTGGGAAGTTTTGTCTCATTTTGAAAGCTTAAGTTGTAAGAGTTGACCAAGGTTTGACTTTTGTGTAAATAAACTCTAATTGGTCTTTTGATGGTTACAATAGGTTCGTATGTTGATTTTGGACTTACGCATATGTTCAGAATTATATTTGGAGGTTCCTATGATGTTTTGGCTCTATTTACCGAAAGTTGGCAATTTGTAGGTTTGGAGAGTTCATAGATTTGAGTGGGGGTTAAATTTGACGATATCAGAGTCGGATTATTGTTCCAGAACTTGGTATAGGTTCTTTATGTCATTTGGAAGTTGTGTGCAAAGTTTGGTGGGAATCTGGATTGGTTAGGCTTGATTCGGATGCTTGGTTGCAACTTGGAAGTTCTTGAATTTAAGAGAGTGATTTTGATCGCCGATTCTTGATTTTGATGTAATTCATGATGTTTCGAGCCCTAAGATAAGTTAGATTAGGTATTGGATCTTTTTGGCATAATTGGACGATGTCCGGGGGGCTCGAGTGTGATTCAGAGTCGTTTTGGATCATTTCCTTTTGGTTTAGAACTGCTGGTTTTCTGGTACAGGGTGATTCTTTGAGATCGTGAAGGGTGTTTCACGATCGCAGATGGGAGAGGCTAGCGGGAATATTTTCCTCTTCGTGTTTGCATGAGCATGGTCGCGTTCGTGGAGAGCTGAGGGCTAATGTTTCGTGTTCGCATGCAGGGGACCGCATTCGCAGAGGCTTAGTGTCAGGCAGGTGGATTGCCTTCACGTTCGCAGGTGAGGGAGAGCGTTTGTGTAGGCTAGAGTGTTGATCGCGTTCATGGGAGCTACTTCGCGTTTGCCAAGTAGAGTTTTAGCTGGGTAGATCTTTGGGCTTCGCTATCGCAAGGAGGGGTGTCGTGATCGCGATGCATATCACTAGGCTAAATATTTAAGTTGTGATTTTGGGACTTATACCCACTTTTTCATATTTTGAGCCCTAGACGTCGAGAGTGGGCGATTTTAAGAGCAGTTTCACTATTTCATTGGAGGTAAGAAATTTTTACTTGGATTTGACTTTATATCTTATTTTCCCATGAATTGCTACACCTACAAACTCGGATTTTAAAAGTGAAATTTGGGGTTATTGTCTACAACTTAAGAGGGTATATTTTGAAGATTTGAAGGTTGATTTGGAGTTGGTTTTCGAATCTAATCACATATGTTGACTCGTGGAGTTATGGGTAGTCGAGATCTACCTCTTGACTCAAATTTTGACTGTGGGATTTCGGGTTGACTTTTATTGAATTTTGGGAATTTGATTAGAGATTCAAACTTTAATGTTTGGAAATGATTCATATGGCTTTGTTTGATGTTACTAAGTTGTATTTGACTAAATGCGACTCGTTCGGAGGTTGATTTGAGAGAGAAGGCTATTTTGAAAACTTTAAGGCTCTGGGTGGAGGTAAGTCACTTAGCTAACCTTGTTAAGAGGGAAATCCGTAGGATTTGGCTTGATTTCTATGTGTTTAAGTTATTCAGGTGGTATATATAAATGGGATGGTGATCGTATATGCACTTCCAAGTCTACATCATGACCAGGGTTGAATTGGGATACTTTATGCCTTGTTTTGATTATGTACTCATTTGATTCATGATTTATTTAGCTTATATGACTATATTCACTCTCTTATTCATGTTAGAGATAATGCCCATGTTTGTGATTATTTATGAAGGCATGAGAACTTATTCTTGTTATGTTAAATTTCTTGAATTACTCGTAATCACACAGAAAATCTATAAGCGCATGTCCCTGTAATTTTATTAAGTCCTTACATCTTTTATCTATAATTCTTGAGAATATGCATATATTTTGTATATGTATACTTGATTTGGACTAAGAATTTTGGCGCAGAAGGTAAGGCGTGCGGATAAAATACCGTTATGATAGACATGACATGATGATCAGATATTTGATTATGAGTGAGCTCTTAAGCTCCTCTTTGAATTTGGATTTGGATCTGTCCCTCCGAAGTCAGGTGATTAACCATGTTACTTTGGGTCTTATGAGCATGATAGATACATGGACTGTGTATCTAATCGAAACATGGATTTTGTATCGGGTTATGGTGATATATGGATTGTATATTATGGTACATAGATCTTGTACCGGCTTGAGCATGCATACATATCTTTGACACATTCAGAAGTATTCATTGAGTTGCTAATCATTGCATGATATCTCCATTCATTGAGCATGCTAACTTTTAATACTATATTTGAGCAGTGTTATGATTATCTCTTGTACTGGAAATGCATGCTTTACACTCTTCGACTGTTGATATCTTTGGTACTTGTTATTCATAAGATTATTTACCGTTGTGTACTAGTTCTTTTTATTGTATATGTGTTGTAAGTATTCAGATGCATCTAGCTTCACCACTTATTTTTCAAGGCTAGACTTGATACTTACTATGTACCAGTTGTGATTATCACAACCCGAATTTCACCTAGTTGTGATGACACCTAACCCAACCCGTTAGCTAAGCCAAAAAACAGTCAACACAATTCTAATGAAAGTAATAAGAAATCAATAAATAAAATAGCTGAAATTTTCATACAATAACCCAAGGACTGGTAGTACAAGTCACGAGCCACTAAAACTTAGATTTACAAAGCTGATAATGAAATAAATACAATATCTATTTGGAATCTAAATAACCTGAATTCAAATCTAAAACTATTTGGGACAAGTGGTAGTTATATCCAGAAGGCAGGTACATCTTCAGCGCCAACTTCCGTAAGCCACAACATCTCAGCTCCAAGATCTGTACGCAAAGTGCAAAAGTGTAATATGATTACAACCGACCCCATGTACTCAGCAAGTATAATAACTAACCTCGATGGGGGAATAGAAGAAATAATTATAAATGATACTCGCCAATCACTTCTACAATTCATAAATTCCAACAAGTACAGAATAGTAATATGATCAAATCATGGAATCATAGATAAAACAACCTTGGTGCAAACAAATTTCTTAACGTACTCTACTCAGTGAACAATCCAGCATATAAGGAAATTGAAAGTAAAAAAGGATTTCAATAACCAAGTATCATTCCATTGCGGCGCGTAACCCGATCCTAAGGCCCACATCAGAATCTCAATAACCAAAACTATCACGCCCTAAAACCTAGGAGCGCGACCGACGCTCGACCGAGTGAACCCGACCGAGCAAGCCTGTTAGATTTCATTCTATCCAAACTCATCCATGAATAGCGATAATACATATTATCATTAATTAGACGAAAATGTATTCATGTCTACAATACCAATTTATTTTCAATTGTTTCATCATTTTTACACTCTCAAATGGACAAGTAATACATCCACAACATAACATAGTTTGTCTTTCCCCAGCACCAATATACAACCCACACTATGTCTACGGAGCCTCTATAGATAAAGAAGAGTACAATTATAATGCCTGCAACAAGGCCCCAACTATACCTCAAACAAAATACTCAAAGTACAAAATATTGATGATCTCGGAATGATGTGGGGCTCACCAAGTCAGCTGGGAAAAAGGTGCACTGCTATCACTGACCAATATCTCCTGCTGTGGAATCACCTGTATCCATTGAAAGATGCAGCGCCCCCGACAAAAGGAATGTTAGTACTGTCGAATAGCACTAGTATGTATAACTAAACACCCTCTCAATATAATGACAAATAATGCAAATAAGATTATCATAATATCAATGAAAGCCTTAATCAACATCAAACCTCAATTTAGGATCAAGACAGTGTTCAAATTAATTTTCATATCTCACATTGGGTGATTTTTAGTATCGATAAACCATTGTCCATAATACCATTATTCACAATACCGGTACAACCGTACTCTCAGCACGGAGTTCGATCACGACCCGATCGGCTAGGCCATCTCATTAGAGACATCAATCACAATTGCTCTCAATATCAATACCATCGTCTTTAACACGGAGTCCGATCAAGACCCGATCGGCTAAGCTATCCATTAGGGACATCAACCATAATTACCATTTCAATTACAATTTCCAGCACAATCACCACCATGTGTGCGGCATGGTGTCCGATCACGACCCGATCGGCTAGGCGTCTTATTTGAGACATCAACCTTTTTATATCAATCATCGCATTTCATAATACTTTCACATCTTTTTATTTCATTGGCACTAGTGGCTATAATTATAAGATCATTCTTGGCACGTTGGTCATATTCAGTATTTCATGCTCACATTATCAATTTCAAATATCCTCCTCATCATCAACAACAAACACAATTCAAATCAAAGTGTGTA
>AWOL01S0014183.1:492101-507649 GCA_000715115.1 Nicotiana otophora
AGAAGAGTTTAGCCAACATACCTCACTTGAGCTTCCTTACACTCTAAATGTTCTGGAATTCTTAGCAACTTCAATCTATTGTAGAAATATAACAAATTGAACCAAAATTAGGAAGATGATCATGTTTCTAGCTCACTTTACCATTATCAAACACTAGGTGTGCATAAGGTTTCAATGTCCTTTTTATGAAGGATTTCATCATCCCACAACCCAATCTTTACCATTTTTAGCTCAACAATCTTCCTATACCCTTTGATAACACATGCATGTAAAATAAACAACTCTCATGCCCAAAAAGTTATCTTGCTAGTTACCCATTTTTAGAAAATTTCAAAACTAGGTGTAGAATCTTACCTCTAGGATGAAGACCTAGTAAGCTTCCCTTCTTAATCTTCCAAAACTTGAGCAAGAATTGAAGAAAAATTATTGAAGAATACCTTCTCACTCTAGGACACTCTCTCTAACTCTAAACTATCAGATTATGTCTCAAAAATAGCCAAAAGAGTGTATTTAACGAAATAAGGTCGAGTTTTAAAAAACCAAAAATGGAGCTCCGGAACAAGGTATACGATCGCATAACCGATATGCAGACAACATATTGGTCGCATAATTGGTTACAAAATAGCCAAAAGAACTGTCTGTGTATGCGGTCACTATACGGTCCGCATAACTGTTATGCGGTCGCATAATGCACCACATAATAGTTATGCGGTCGCATAGTCGACCGCATAGCTGCTTCCAACTGATCTAATTAACTGCCTCACTCTGCGGCCATTATGCGGTACGCAGAGTGATTCTGCCGTCGCATAATGGACCGCAAAAATGCACTTTTTTGCCGAAAAGTTTCCTTTACTTTCCGGTGCATTGTGCAACCCAAAAAGTCCGAGCCGCGGTGCATTGTTCGAACACGTAATCCTAGTCCGGCACCATGAAATATTATTTTCTTTGCAAACTTTATCGGGCTTTACACTTAAGTACTTCGCAATTTTCCGAGGTGTTATAAAAACAAACCATTGATCAGCCTTCCCAAGGCCCACATCAACAAGAAACCTGTCGGTTTTTCACAATCTGTGTGTACACCATTAAGAAGACACGTGCAAGGGTGACCCTTGGGGATGGATCTATATCCACACGCTGCACAGTGTGATCACAAGATCAATATCATAATCCACCCGGCATGGTCACATGCTCAATATCACAATCCACTTGGCGTGGTCACAAGCTACCTGTCCAATCCACATCACATAGAAAGAAGATATACAAGAATACATGTAGATGATCAAATAACATAAATTTCATACTCCTGGACTGGTAAAACTAACATGCTAAGGTGTATGCATGTGCAAAGTGTGCTATCATAGTTCAAATCAGGCAAATACACCACAAAATCATCAATTTATCAAGTTTAATCGGAAGATTAACCTCCATGTAACCTCAAACATGGTTCAAAATAGCTCACAACAGGGGTACAAATATAACAATCATCACAGCATGAAGCTTAGCAATCAATTCTAGGCATGTCATAGCCTAAATACTACCCCGAGCATGAAACATATCCCGGTGCACACACATGGGCTCAACCCCACACATATACGCCACCCATAGGACGTAGCTATCACAAATAACTTAGGTAACTAGTACCTCAACAAAGTTTAGGTAAGATACTTATCTCAAGCAATCCAAATCAATACTCTAGAAGCGTCATCCCGCAATAATCAACCTCCGAACGGCTAGAAACAAGCCAAAAGCAACTAAAAATGTCAAATAATGCCATAGGAATCTAACCCAAAATATAAAGATAGAATCTTTAATAAAAATACTTGAGATCAACCAAAAAGTCAACCAGGGCCCGCACTGCGGATCTCGATAAAACTCAAATATTCTGACAACTCATTTGAATACGAGTCTAACCATATAAGTTTCATCCAAATCCGACCTCAGTTTCATGTTCAAAACCCCAAAATTCATTCTCTTAAGTTCAACTCAAAACCCCCCAATTTATTCTCTTCAAATCCTTGATTTAGGTGTAACAATCCATGAAAACAAAAAATATATAATCAAGAAAAAGATTATTACATACGTCGAGATTTGGGTGTTTATCTCCTCCAAAATCGCCTTACTTGTGCTCCAAGAACTAAAAATATAAAAAAGTGAAATCAAAATCCTGAAATTAGATATTTTAATGCATTGCCAGTCGTCCTTCTTCGTGATCACGGTCACCAACCTCGCGATCACAATTTTAAAAAATGTCCAACACAATTTACCCTTCGTGATCGTAGCGCTGAAGCCCCACGATCGCGATGAACAAACTCCATTAAACCTTCCTTAACTCTTTTAAGATAGCCTGTAGTATAACGACCATAACACTTTGTACAAAACTCTAAATTATGAACGGTTTAATTTTCGGAATGCGATTTTTGGTCTAATATTAACGCGATTTTCAGTTTAATAGCAGAAATGTCTTCTTCGCGAACGCGAACCTTCCCTCTGTGAATGTGATTTCATGTCCAATATTGCATTTTACTCTTCGCTATCATGGTCCAGAGCTCCGTGATCACGATGTATACATCTGTAGCCAAAAACCAAAAGTTAAAAAGAGGCTAAAAATGGTCCGAAACCACCTCAAAACTCACCCGAGACCCTCAGGACCCGTCGAATCATACCAACAAGTTCATATACCTAATCCAAAGTTATCCAAAAGATCGAAACAGCACAAATAACATCTAACCAAGAATCATAGATCAAGACCATTATATTAAATTTGAAACCTTCAAACTTCACGAACGTATCTAAATCCTACCATATCAACTCGAAATAAAACCAAACTTTGCACACAAGTTTCAAATTATAAAACGAACCTATTACAACTCTCGAAACAGCAATCTGAATCCGATAACATCAAAGTCAACTTTCATTCAAACCTATAAACTTTCCAAACCTTCAAATTGCCAACTTTCGCCAAATTAAGCCAAAACAATCTAGAAACATCCAAATGCAAATTCAGGCATACACCTAAGTTAAAAATCATCATCCGGACCTAACAGAGCCATCAAAATTCTGATTCGGGGTCAAATACATAAAAGTCAAACTTGGTCAACTCTTCCAACTTAAAGATTCTTAAATGAGAATCGTTCTTCCAAATCAATCTCGAACCACTCAAAAACTAAAATCGACTATCCACGCAAGTCATAATATATTATATGAAGCCACTCACGACCTCAAACCATCGAACAGAGATGCAAATTCTCAAATATTGGACAGGTCATTACAGTGGTGTACTCATACTGTTCTTCTTTACATCTTTCATGCATATCCTTAGGCTGGTGCTAGCGGAGCCTCCCGCTGAGCTCCGGCGGTAGCATAGAAACCCAGGGTGAGCCTCACTCCATGGATTCATTTGTAGTGCCCGAGTCCATATTCTTTTACAGTTTCATGTCTATTTGTAATTCAGATAGCTTTGTTATGTATGCACACTAGTTCAATTTAAGTAGTTTCTCATGTACTTGTGCCACCTAGTCTTGGGGTTGTATTGTATTGGACGCGTTTAGGTTGTGTTATGATTACATTAGATATTCTTACTATTTGTGAGTTATTTCTATCTTTTTTCTTTATAATATGACTTTGTTAATAAATGGCATCTAGCTATAATGTTTTGTAGATTGTGAGTAGGCTTGCTTAACAAGTATGGATAGGCGCCATCATGGCCTAAGGAGGGATTTGGTTCATGATATTTGCTTATGAAGGTCGTGATGAGATCAGGAACAAATGGAAAGTTGATTCCTTGGTATATTGGTCCATTTGAGATTTTAGAGGGAGTTGATGAGGCGACTTACATGCATGCTTTGCCCCCTGATTTGTCGGGGTTTCACCTGGTGTTCTATATGTCCATGATTCGGATGTATCATGAAGAATGGTTACATGAATTAGATTTTAGTTCAGTGTAGCTATTTGAGAACATGGCTTATGAAGAAGAGCCGGTAGCTATTTGGATAGATAGGTTTGGAAGTAGAGATATAAAGAGGTTGCATCAGTGAAGGTTTAGTAGAGAGCTCAACTAGCCGAGGAAGTGACTTGGGAGACTGAGCATGGTATGCAGAGAATATATCCGTATCTTTTTGACATCCCAGACATGATTCTAAACCCATTCGTGGATGAACATTTATTTAAGAGGGGGAGAATGTAACGACCCGATCGGTCATATAGTGTATTTAATCCCTATTACTTGATGCTTCCCATATGCTTTTTTGTTATTGTGTGACTTGTGGGAATGGTTGGTTTAATTTCAGAAAGGTTTGGGATTGAATTGGAACACTTAGTTCCATTGTTGGAAGCTTAAGTTGTAAGAGTTGACCAAGATTTGACTTTTGTGTAAACGATCTCGGATTGGTGATTTGATGATTCCAATAGGTTTGTGTGGTGATTTTGGACTTAAGCGTATGTCCGTATTTGGATTTGGGGGTTCCTAGGATATTTTGGCTCTATTTTTCGAAAGTTGGTAATTTAAATATTTGGAAAGCTTATAGGTTTGACCAGGAGTTAACTTTGATGATATCAGATTCGGATTATGGTTCCAGGACTTGGAATAGGTTCGTTTTATTACTTGGAACTTGTTATCTATGTTTGGATGTGATCCGAATTGGTTAGGCTTGAACCGAACACGTGGTTGGAAGTTTGGAAGTTCTTAAACTTAAGAGATGTTAACTTTGTGGATACCACAGTAAGAGAACAAAGTAAGAGACTCCAAGAAAACAAACTAAATCATAGATATAAAAGTTTCTCTACAAAGGGGCTGGCTTCAACAACCCATAAGGGACGACTTGCCAAGCTACATAAACAGTTAATTTTCTTATAGTCGCAAAAGTATTTCTATAAAGGGGCTGGCTTCAACAAACCATAGGGGACAACTTGCCAAGCTACACAACTCAGAAAACTTTTGTACTATAACCACCTTTAGCTGTCATAACTCAGAAAACTTTCGTACTACAATAAGCTAACTTTCTTAGAGTATTCTTACTCTATTTTCATACATGGACCAACCTTTCCATCAATTCGAAAGAAAGCACAAGAGGGAAGTTTAGAAGGAACTCATATGTAATATATCACAAAGAATTACAAAGGTTACAAGATGATCCTACAACTATTATATTGCCTCCTTTATATATCGCTAAGAGGTTATTACAAGGCAATTTTTTTAACAAAATAAACATATCTTACATAACCTATCTACAAGTGGGTCCCTTTTGACAAGTGAAGGGCCTTAGGCAAAGTGACTAATATCCATTTAAAAGCTTCTAAACACATGTGAAAGAGCAGAAATATACATGGTGAAGCATGTGGAAGTATGTGGGAGTATGTGAGCATGGGAAAGTAAGGTGCTTCATGTGACAAAGCATGTGGAATCATGTGAAACTGAGGCCCGGGTAGTATGGAAGTATGTGGAATTTTGTCTTGGTATGGGTAGATGGTATTTTGGGGTGTTTTGGTTGGTAATGTGGGATTAAAGTGAGATTAGCAGGGATTTGGATTCCAATCTTATTGATTATTTGGCATTGATTCGCTGGCTTTGTCTTCTAGGCATCTTTTCAAAGATCTTGTATAGTAACGCCAGAAGCTTGACGATCCTACTTTGCTTTGGGGCTTCTTCTTTGGATTATGAGATGTAATACGTAACCTTAATCTGGAGATGTCCTGAGTGATTTTTTCTCGGATGACTTCGTAAGGGGTCTGGTATTCTTTTGCTGCTTCTCGGACCCTTTCCAGTGAGGATGAATGCTGGTATAGTTCTAGCTTGCCCATTCTTTTGGCCATATTTCTCATGGGATACACCTATTTTGTTGGAAGATAATTCTTTGTGCTCCACTATATTCTTCTTCCATGGATAAAATGGACACGGGAAATCTCCACCAGAATGATACTTTTGCTTGCGCTTGGACTTTTCCATTAATAATCTTCACTGACCTATGGAACATGAATACCTTTGCCTTGTAGGAATCGTTAAAACATTTTATCTAGTATCTTCGAGTCTGGAATAATAATAAAAATACTTTAAGAGATGGTTCAATGTTGTCAAAATCCTTAAAGACGTTGCACTTGAATTCCATGAAAATATAATACTGATGGTACAAGTACCAGAAAAACCATAAAAGTTCATGTGAAAAATCCTTGGCTTTTGCTATGAATATATGGTAGAATGAATATCCTGGATTGAACCCATAAGGCTTAAGAATGGATCCTCCATGTTGTCGGAAAGCCTGGAACTCATAATAAGTTCTTCTTTCCATTATAATTGATGGATCAAAGGGATTCATGAGGTTGAGTATCTCCGGTAGATGATCCGTTGGCTTCAATGAACTTGTTCCTGGTACACTTGAAAACATAAAGAAGTGGCTGATTAGCTTTTGTTTTGACTTCATCTTCGTTGGGGAAAATCTCTTTGAGAATTCTTCCGGTGGAGACAGAAAATCCGCGAGAACACTATCCTTTCCTTTTAGGTGTTTGACTTGAAATTTGTATGGAGAGAACCACTGGGCACATTGGAGAATCTGAGGATTGGGAATACTTTTTGCATTTATCTGGATCATCTTTGGGAATGCCTTCATATCCATTTCTATAAGAAATTCTGTATGAATCAGGAAAAAAATGAATTTCTTGATCCCATTCTTTACTGCAAGAATTTCCTTGAAAGTGGTGTGATATTGTTGCTCGACATTTTTGAAATTTTCGCTGCCATATCTGCATATTTTCCTCTAGCCATCTTTATCTTCAAATAGAACATCACTCCAATATTCATTGATGGCATTAGTTTGTAGTGTCTGCTTACATTCTGAAGGGATGTAGAGGGACTTGACATCTTTAGTTATCTTCTTTATTTTCCTGATTGCTTCATCTTGTTCCTTTCCCCATGACAGAGCATTTTTCTTGAGCATCCTTGTGAGCAGATAAATGTATGTAGAGATATTTGGGATGAAATCTCTAACATAATTTACTACACCCAAGAACTATTGGATCTGCTTTGTTGGGAGGCTGGTATCTAAAAATTTGAGAAGTTCCTAACATATAAGTGGTCCTGGACTATATGCCCGTTGGACAAAATGGATTCCGAGAAAATCAGTCTTCTTTTGAGCATGAACAATCTTTTTTACTGAAAGCATGACCCCATACTAGGTTACCAATGCCTCAAATTGACGAAGCAAGTTGACATGTTCCTCTAATGTATCACTAAATAGCAGCATGTCATCAATATAAACCAAAGAGGTATGGAGTATGGGCTGGAATATATTTATCATGGCTTTTTGGAACAAGGAGGGTGCAGTTTTTTATCCGAAGGGCATGCATTTCTGTCACGCCCTAAAACTGAGGAACGCGACCGACGCTCAAACGAGTGAACCCGACCGAGCAAGCCTGTTAGATTTTCTTCTACCCATACTCATCCACGAATGGAGATAATATATATTTTCATTAATTAGACAAAAAGGTGTTAATGTCTACAATACCAATTCATTACCAATAGTTTCATCATTTTTAAAGTCTCAAATGGACAAGTAATACAACCACGACATAACATATTTTGACTTTTCCAGCACCAATACACAACCCACACAATGTCTACGGATCCTCTCACTCTAAAATGTCAGATTTTGGCTCAAAAATGGCCCAAAGCGTGTATTTAACGAAGTAGGTTCAGGTTTTAAAAACCCAAAAATGAAGCTCCGGAATAAGATCTGCGATCGCATAATCGATATGCGGGCCACATATCAGCCGCATAATTGGTGTCCAGAACAGGCAAAAATCTGTCTGTGTCTGCAGTCACTATGCGGCCTGCAGATCTGTTCTGCCATCGCATAATGAACCGCAAAATAGTTTTGCGGTCGCAAAGTCGATCGCAGAATGGTATCCAACTGACCCTCTCCTACCTCACTTCTGCGGCCATTATGCAGCCCACAAAGTGATTCCGCGGTCGCATAATGGACCGCAGAAACGCATTTCGCTACCAAAATTTTTACTTTACTTTCCAATGCATTGTTTAACCCAAAAAGTTCAACCTAAAAAATAAGCCCAATTCGGCACCAAGAAACATTATTTTCTTTTGGTAAATTACTCGGCTTTACACTTAAGTACTTCGAAAAGTTTTTCGGGGTGTTACATTTTCCATTGGAAATGATGATTGGGATGCAAAATACCGGTTTGGCTCGTTCTTTGGGGTGGAATCCCAATTGCCAAAATCCAGATTTAAGATCAAACTTGGAAAAATATTTAGCCTTGGCTGTGTGGGAGAAAAGAGTGAGTTTATTTAGGATAGGGAATTTATTATCTTGCAGGAAGTGGTTAAGTGGCTGGTAGTTAATAACTAACCTGAGTTTTTCTCTTGTTTGCTCAGCTTGTTTGTTGACATAAAATGCTTTGTATGCCCATTGTGCATCTGATGGCTCTATCAGATCAAATTCCAAGAGTTCTTTGTGTTCTTTCTTTGCAAGTTGAAGATGATCTGGATTCATGCCTGAAAGATTGGCTTTTGTTGGATTGATCATTTCATTCGTATTGAAAGGAAGTTTGATAAAAAAACTCTTCATTCTTCCATAACTGGATTTTGCCTTTCTTCATAAAATCCTTATGGAATTCAGCACATGAATGCTCAATGAGATTTTGTTCAATCTCCTTGATTTGTTCGTCGTTGGTGATTTGGAATAGCCTTGGAATTTCACAATAAGATTTGAACTGCTTCTTAAAGGTTATTCCGTTAGCCCGAATCTGGAGTTGCTCTTTTAGTTATTTGAAAATGTCAAATCCAACAATAAGGTCTTTTCCTGGTATATCAGATCCTATTAGCTTGGTTCTGTACTTCAATCCTAGAAAATACTCAATTGTGATCGGGTGCTTTATGATGGCGGTGGTAGTTAGGGTCCGATTTGATGCAGTGTTGAAATCCTTAAAGTGCGGCACCCTTTGATCTTCAGGGAGAACAACTGGATTCATGAGTGAACAAATAGCTCTGGTATCAATGAAAGCGATGACTTAAGTTGGTTTATCCCATTGGATGGATAAACCTTGAGTTCCACTTGAGGGATAACTATGAGAGCGTTGATCTCCTCTCAGGCTATAGCTGCTGGTTCTGTAATTTGGTAGTGGCCATCACTATGATCTTCGTATATATCAAGAGAGAATAAAGTTTCTTCAATAGGTTCATTATCCATAGAGAATATGGATTCGAGGTCCTTTTCTTCACCGAGTTGTATGCCTATGTAATCTTCAATTTCTTCAAGGAGTTTGACAGATCTCCTCGATTGGGGACAACTTCTTGCGAAATGTCCAATCTTGTGGAAAATAAAGCATCTGTTCTTTTTGTGAAAAGTTCCTAGCCTCCTTCGTCTGAAATATTTTGTGTGTCTCCTGGACCTTGTTCTCCCATTTGGAATTTGTGGCCATCTAAACCTCCTGAATCCTTTCTTTCACCTAGGTGTGTTGCAGGAATATCTTGATCCAGTGATCAGATTGAATCTACGACATGTTGGTAAGCGCTGGATTTTGTTGGATAATTCGTTTAGGGTAGAGAGCTTTGTACAAATGTCCTCTAATGCGACAAAAGTAGCTTGCCTGATGTAGCCGACTTGTAGGATCATTATTAACTGAAATGTTTCTTCAATGATGGTCATGGTTCGACTTGCCAACAATTTTGGAAGGAAAAAGATAAAGGCTTGCTTCAGGTTGATGTCTCCGCCAATATCAAAGTATATCTTTGCCATTTTTTGAAAATGCTTGCCGATGTCATTTATGTCGAATGAAACACACTTCATCTTGAAGGGTTGTCTTAGCATCTTTTCTTGTCTTTGGCTAGTATCTCCATATAAAACTTCATGTAGGATTCTAATGTTGAAGGCAAAATCCTAGAAAGTAAGAAAAGTATTTTTGTCTTGGATCCCAAGTGATTTCCACCAATCTCTGAGGATTCCTGAGAACCGCGTAGTGAGTTCTGACAGGATGATATACTTTTCTCATTCCACCAAATTTTGGTCACCATCCAAGTATACAAGTCTTAGATCTTTTGAGGCCATTTTGAAACCTTGACGCCATCTAAGGTAAAAGTGTGGAAACCAGTTCCAACTGGTTTTGACACCATGAGCTCATGTCTTCTTTCTGGGATTGGTTCATCTGTCATGCCTTCTTGATCCTCATCTACCTCTGATATTTCTGGATCTCTTGGCTGGTTTACAAATATTGGAGGATAGTCTTCTTCGACAGAGTTTGTTGTGGATTCATTGCTTGATTGAGAACCATATTCGATTGTATCATCGTCTGATGAATATAGAGTTTCCGACCATGTGGTAGCCCCTTCTGACATATTTTTTGGTTGGTAGAGGTCAGGAACCATACGAAATCATCAAATTTTCGGGGTTGGACCATTTTGAACTCTCTCCATGATCTAGTTTTTTCTTGGATTTTTTCTGGACTGCAAGAGCATCTTTTATTTCCCAAACCATTTTTGCAATATCAAATTCATGTTCTTCTTTTAAGGGTTGGGTGAAAGAAATAAGATTTTGTGAGGTATTAGAAAAAGTGAAAAAAGGGCAGTGCAATTTATGTTGGGAGTATGCTTGTGGTGACATAGGGAAGAAGGTAGATTTGAAAGGAAAAACTAGGATTTTTTGTGATTCAAAATGGTCATTTCTCAAAAGTTGAATTTGTTCCCTGATGGAAATCGTCATGTTTTGTTGTTGTTGGAAGAATTGGAAAAGTGAAGTTCCTGGCAGACAAATCTTATATTGTAAATTTGCCAACCTTAGTTCCAAGGCTTTGATTAATCCTTCATGGTTAGACGATGTCTGCTCTACCTTTTACTCAATTGTTTCAACTTTACTCATCATTTTGTTTTGTGTATGGGCCAGGTTTTTGATGATGTTGCCAATATTGTTCAGCACTTTGTTTTGACAAATAGAATTTTCAGATTGCCAGTTCATTGTCGCTTCGATATGACTTATTGGGGTTTTTTTCCAGTAGGTAGCACTATATTTTTCTTGGGTGATACCCTCATTTTCAAAAGATTGAAGTGAAGGAAAATCTTAGGTATGGATGGAACTTGAAGGTCTTAGCATGAATATTTGTGGTTGTGTGGGCTTTGGGGGGGTATTTTGAGTTGACGAAGTTTTAGGTTTTGGTAGCTTTTTGGACTCTGGGGCATTATGAGCTGATAGCGGTTTGGGTTTGGGTGTTATTTCACTGTCTCCCCAGCTTGGAGTGAATTTGTCTGGTAATTTTGTCCATTCCTGGGGTTTGTAACTGACAAGAAATTCATTTTTCCTTTTTTCTTGGTTTCGGGTTTAGTCTCGTTGAGGTCAAAACTTTCCCAATGCCGCATGTAATGTTTATCAAATTATCCAATTAGGTCTTCCAAACAGTCTTGGCAGTCACAACCAAGATCCCATGGGCAACGTCCTATGAAGGAGCATTTGAACCACCAAATGCTTTTACCCTCTTTGTTGAAATGTTGACACCAGTCATGTTCTTCCATGATAGTTTGTATATTTCAGAAGGGTTCACTTTTAGGTTCAGGGTCTGTATCTTTGGGTTGAATCATTTGGCAAGAAAAGATGGTTTTATTGGGTTTTTTGAGAAGGAATAGTCAAAGATTATGGAAACAGTTTTGTCATTTCTTTTGGTAAACGTTGGCTCACCAGATTGCAGATATTCCTATGGTTCCTTAAACTTTTCATAATTTGTGATCCAGGAATCGAGAAGAATTTTGACGAGCTCATCTCTGGAAATTTGTCTACGTATTTGGGTGCACATGGTGTTTCCTTTGGTAGCATCAATATTTCAAAGTAAAGCATTTTCTCCACCGGGAAGGCAGAGATCCATGGCATGATTTTGGACCCCCACGCCATGTGATGATGAATGCTGGCTTGGATAGCATCTTTGGCCTGTGGGGCTCCTTGGATTTTGACTTTGATTTTTAATGTTTCGAGTAAGTATGGATCATAAAGGGACATTTTGAAATTTGGAAAGATAATTATGAAGACAATCCCAGCATTTAAGGTAACTTCTACATTACCCAAATTTGCATGTTGGTACTCATAGTATCTTGTATCGAGAAGAGAACGGTGAGTAACAACAAGTTGACCTTTTCTTTCGTGATATGTCAAAGCGATTCGATAGCACCGAAATGGATGTGGCTAAAACCATGATTTCTCTATTGTTTGGGAAAATCATCTGGGATTTGAAGAGTAATGAATTGTTCCTCTCTAGTTGCAAGAATAGGATGCTGGTCAACAGTAAGAGAACAAAGTACGAGACTCCAAGAAAGAAAACTAAATCATGGATACGAATGTTTTCCTAAAAAGGGGATGGCTTCAACAGCCCATAAGGGACGACTTGACAACCTACACAAATAGTTAATTTGCTTATAGTCGCAAAAGTTTTCCTACAAAGGGGTTGGCTTCAACAACCCATAAGGGACGGCTTTCCAAGCTACAAAACTCATAAAACTTTTGTATTATAACCAACTTTAACTATTATAACTTAGAAAACTTTCGTACTAGAATAAGCTAACTTTCTTAGAGTATTCTTAATCTATTTTTATACATGGAACGACCTTTCCATCCATTAGAAAGAAAGAACAAGAGAGAAATTTAGAACTCATATGATGCATATATGTGATGGTCTCAAATGTGTTTGGAAGCTTTGGATAGGTCTGGTTAGAATTTATGGACTTGTTGGTATGATTGGACAGGATCCCTGGTGGCTCGAGTGAGTATTAAACCACCCAGAGCATTTTTATGTTGCAGATTTTTATTGGTGTCTGATGTGCTTTGCGATAGCGGAGGATTGTCTCAGAGCAAGTTGGTTTTGTTCATCACGTTCGTGAGCTAGTGGTCTTATTCAAACTGGATTATGGCAGTTGGCCTTCACATTCGTGCAGTCACGTTCGCATAGCAGTGATGCAGGTGGGAAGTTGGTTAAAGGTTGGCTTTCATGATCTCGTGAAGGTGCTCGCATTCGAGTAGTTCTGGGGAGATTGTGTATTGCAGTTGCAAGGTGCTTTCCACATTCGTGAAGAAGGCTTTGAGGCAGCAGCTAAGTTTGGATTTCGCGGTCGTGAGGGGCCGGTCGTGATTTCGAAGGGTTATGTTGGGCAGACTATTTTATTTTTCTGCTTCAGTATATTAACCCATTCCCTCATATTTTTAATCCTAGATTTGGAGAGGGGCGATTTTTGAAAGAGACTTTCATACAATACTTTGGGGTAACTTATTCCTTCTCATTTTTGATATTATGTCAAGAATCTACATGGATTATTAACACCTAAAACATGGAAGTTCGAGAGAATATTTGGGATTTTTCCTATAACTTAAGAGAGTAAATATTAAGGTTTTGGAAGTCGATTTGGACTCGGTTTTGGAATCTAAGTACATATTTAGATTCGTAGGATTATGGGGAATAGGGAGCAATCTCTTGACTTAGTTTTTGATAATGTGAGCCCAGTTCACTTTTGTTGACTTTTGGGGTTTGATAAAGATTGAAGTTTTATTGTTTAGAATTGATTCCTATGTCCTTGCTTGACATAATTGAGTTGTATTTGACTAGATTCGAATCGTTTGGTGATTGATTTGAAAGGGAAGTCTATTTTGGAAGATTGAAGACTATCCGGTGGAGGTAAGTCTCTTGTCTATCCTTGTAAGAAAAAATTCTCTCCATAGGTGATCAATTTCCTACATGTTACTCGATTTAGGAGCCAAGTATATACAAGGTGACGAGTGTACATACATAGTTACATTGGCCATATCCGTTAAAGTTTGGCTTAAGACTATGCCTTGTTTTGACTGTGTGAAATTCTCATTTATGTTTTATTGACTTTATGACTATGTGATGACTTTTAATTGAGGCTTAGAACCATGCCTAGGGTTATGATTTGTGATTTGGGCATAAATAATTTGCCACCTTGAGCTACTTTGTCGAGCCGTAGTCATATACTTGGCTTGTTAATTCATCATTTGATAGTTAAATGGCTTATTTAGTTCATGTTATATACTATGATAAAGCTTTTGAAGAATGAAATTGCTTATTATTTGGTTGTGATGAATTGAATTATATGATTAGCCATAGCTATCTTTTTAGCCTTGTGTGCTTTTATCTACATTTTTGTTATAATGATACGATGCCTTTAATTATGTTGTCTCATACATATATCTTTGAGTTTTAGAGATAAACATTATGGAAAGATGAGGATGGCTCCACGGATATTTTAAGCGGATATTGTATCTTGATGATGTTGTGCGGATCGGGTGGCACACCTCCACGGATGTTATGTGTGGATCGGGTGGCATGTGTCACCAATGCTATGTGTGGATCGGGTGGCATGCCACCACAAGAATATTTATGGATCGGGTTGCACATCAAAATGTTATTATTATTATTTATGGATCGGGTTGCATGCTGCAATGCTATTATTCTTATTCTTATTCTTATTCTTATTCTTATTCTTATTCTTCTTCTTCTTCTTCTTCTTCTTCTTCTTCTTCTTCTTCTTCTTCTTCTTCTTCTTCTTCTTATTATTATTATTATTATTATTATTATTATTATTATTATTATATGTGGATGGAGTGCATGCTGCAACGACATTTGGATTTGGTACCATCCCTCTAGAGTGATGTGATTGCCCATATTATTTTGGGCCCTGAAAGTATATATTATGCAGATTGGTATTGATTTGCACACTCTGTTAGTGTTGGGTATGGGATTGTGAGCGTGCATTGGTAGCTTAGACTTATGCAATGACTCTTACTGTACCTGATTGTTATTTGACTCATATCATGATTTTGAAAGATTTGAAGTGTGTAATGACGTGTGCTATCTTTTGTTTTGAAATCATGTTCACATACTAGTTTTACGTGCTTCTACTGGTAGATTTTATTGTTATATCATGCTTTATTCCTATGTTGATTACGCCTCTTATGATATTGAGATGATAATATGTCCGACTATTGACCTCTCGCCACTACTTCTTCGAGGTTAGACTTGATACTTATTGAGTATCGTATTTTGTACTCATACTACACTTCTGCATATTTTTGCCATGTTCTGAGACTGGTTTTAGAGATATTTGTCTAGCAGAGTAGGACTGCTTTTAGAGGACTTCATGGTAAGCTGCTTCCGTGATTAGACGGGAAACACATGGAGTTTTCCTTCCCTCTTTATATATGTCTTTGTATCTTGTTATTTTCAGACATACTTTGTATTCAATTGAGATCTTGTACTCTATTAAGATTCTGGTGAGTACTTGTGACACCCGATTTTTAGGAGAGTTGTTGAGACAGTTGTGGTCATGAATAGACATTGTGTGAGTTTTATGCACATTTTATATTTTATTATGTCATATCTCGCTTTGTTTTTATATTATAACTCAGTTAATGAATTAATAGTTGAATTCTACTGTTGATGTGAGAGTTGTCTTGCCTAGTAAGTGTTTTAGGCACCATCACAATCATTAGTGGGACTTTTGATCATGTCAGTAGCCGTACCTACGTGAGCATCTAGGAATATGTGGGGGGGGGGGGGGG
>AWOL01S0014183.1:509469-555963 GCA_000715115.1 Nicotiana otophora
CTATCTCCTTACAAATAATGACAGCTACAAGTGTGGGGTAGCTAGCATGTCTATCGTGACACTCACACCCAGGGAGATTGACTACTTCTCCCTTTCTGAATCTGAATACAGAAGGCTCTCATGGATAAAGTGTCCACTAGACCAACTCATGCACACTAGGCCCTCGTGGATAAAATATCTACTTTACCAACTCATGCACAGTAGGAACTCGTGGATAAAGTGTCAACTAGATCAATTCACGCACACTAGGCCCACCTGGATAAAATGTCAATTAGACATGCTCATGCACACTAGAATCTCGTGGATAAAGTATCCACTAGACCAAACTCTTTTCTTTTGAATCTGAACTGAATGTTTGAGCAGTACAAGGAATTGCACATAAACAAGAAATCACAACACATCAAGAAACTAATCTTCTATTCTAAATCTGAACTGAAGGTCTGAGCAATACTTGTAACTTCACATAATCAAGCAATTGCACATAAGATGATAATTGCCACAAGTTATACTATTTATTATTTCTTTGTTATAGAGATTTTCACTTGCACATATATATATATGTATATACTATGCACATTTATTCTAGCCATTAACTTAAGAAAGAAACCTCAACTAACCTCAAAATAATTGTACGAGTCTTCCCTCAACAATTTTCATAGCCATTTCTTTGAAATCTATATTTTAAGTGGTAAGCATGTTAACACTAACTATTAATTCAATGTAATTTATCCATAAAAGTCATAGTTAGCCATTTAGCGTTTATGGATACTTCAACCCATAAACTTCATTAATTCGTATATTTTATGGTCATAATATATCGTAATAATTTTGATTTAATAGTAAAAGTAACGGGAATTGCCTTTGTAATGACTCGACCGGTCATTTTGCTCTCTAGCATATCGTTCGGCAGTTTGAGGCCTTGAGTAGTTTCACTTCAGGTATTATGACTTGTACGTATGGTCGGAACTGAAATCCGGGAAGTTCAGAGTTGATTTGAAGAGAAAATTGTAATTTCAGAAGCTTTAAGTTGGAAGAGTTGGCTAAGGTTTGATTTTTGAGTAAGCAACCTCAGAATCGGGATTGGAAGGTTCCAACAGGTTCGTATGATGATTTTGGACTTAGGAGTATGTCAGGATCGGGGTTTGGATGGCACGGAAACGTTTTAGCACCTATTGTGGAAAGTTGTCGTTTTGGAAGAATTTTATAAATTTGGGTTAAAGTGTATTTCAATGTTATTGAAGTCCCTTTGGGATTAAGAGTCTGGGAATAGCTCCGTATGATGACTCTAGCCTGAGGAGTGCGTCCGGAAGTGGATTTGGAGGTCCGTAGGTCATTTTGGTGTCATTCGGCGAAAGATGGGAATTTGAAGGTTTTTGGGAAAGTTTGGTCGGAAGTGGACTTTTTGATATCGGGGTCGGATTCCAATTCCGGAAGTTGGAGTAGGTCCATAATATCAATTATGACTTGTGTGCAAAATTTGAGGTCAATCAGACGTGATTTGATAGGTTTCGACATCGATTGTAGAACTTCGAAGTTACAGAGTTCATTAAGTTTGAATTGGAGGGTGATTAATAGTTTCAATGTTGTTAGGCTTGATTTTAGGCCTTGACTAAGTTTGTAATAAGTTTTGGGATGTGTTGCTATATTTTGTTGAAGTCTCGAGGGCCTCGCGTGGATTCTGGATGGTTAACGGATCGAGTTTGGACTTGGAAGGAAAGCTGAAACATCTGTCTTCTGCTGTAACCGCACCTGCGAGGTTTTGGCTGCAAGTGCGGAGCCACAGAAGCGGCCAAAAGGGTCAGAGAAGTGGTTCTAGCTGGCAAAGGCTGGGACCACAGATGCGGTTGAGTTTCGCAGAAGCGAGACCGCATCTGTGCAAGTGGAGCCGCAGAAGCGAACGCACAGAAGCGCGTATGGTGCCGCAGATGCAGAGTTGAAGGGCCTGAAGGAAGATCGCATAAGCGGTATTTGGGCCGCACCCGTGGGACCGTAGAAGCGGTCAAGTGACCGCAGGTGAGAGAGGTCGCTCGGCAGTGTGCCCTTTTAAGAACGGGATTTGGCCCATTTTCTTTCATTCTCTTTTGGTTTGGGCGATTCCTGGAGAGGTTCAGGTGGAGGTTTTTATCCCCACCTATTTTGAGTTAAATACATGATTTTTATATGTATTCAAGCATGGAAATTGTTAAAATTCTGAGATTTTGAAAGAAACGTAGAAATTTTTATTTTTGGATTTTTACCACGAATTTGGGTATGGAATTGAGAATAAATTCTATATTTGAGTTCGTGATGTTATGGGTAATAGTTATCCGCGAACACTTTCGGAATCCAGGTACGTGAGCCCGAAGTTGACTTTATCGACTTTTCGAGCGGAGTTTAGAATTTGACTAAATTGATTTGTTATGAGTATTAGAGTATATTTCTATTGGTTTGCACATTGTTTGGCTAGTTTTGGAGCGACGAAAACCGGTTTGAGGTGTTAGAGCGGCGATGGAGCCAGTTATAGAACTTTAGAGTGAGGTAAGTCTCCTGTCTAACATTGTGAGGAGGAAACTACCCCTAGATAATATTTAGTGTTATGTGCAACTAGTTGTGTGTTCTACGTACGTATGAGGTGAGGAGAGTCCGTACGTAGCTAAAGCATGTCTATGTCTGGGTAGACTTAGGACCTTATCTTGTAATAATTGAATTATTTGAACTTGTTCTGCTGGCTTATTTAATTAAAGTTATAACTGAAATTGATTTAGAAATAAAAGTATCAGGTCAAGCTTTAATACCCGGACTTGTTACTAAGGTATTCGATAAATGTAAAGAGATGTACTTATTATTGTGCTCATGTACTTTATTGTAAGCGCGTATCTTGTGATTTGGAAACTTCCTTCCTTTCTTGTTAAGCGGGCAGTATGCCTCAGCAGTATATAGAGGTGCATCTCTAGTTCGAGTCGTTCGACCCTCGGCAGTATACACACTACTCCGGATCGGGCCGAACGACCTCGGCAAAATCGTGTGTTATACCGCTAGTAGTCCAAATATTCACGAGATAAACTTTTCACTGATGCCCGATATTTTATGGTATTTCTTATATGATTGGTATTGAGACTTGGCATTTATTCTGAAATATTAAGGGAGGGTACATGATCGATAAATTTATTATTAAAAAGAAATAATTGGAACATTCTGAAACTTCATATTTCACCCCCTATTGCTATATACTTTACAATTTTATGAATTATCGTATTATTTATTTAACTGGACCTCTAGTAAGTGTCAATGTTGAGCCCTCGTCACTACTCCTCCAGGGTTAGGCTATATACTTACTGGGTACGCTTGATTTACGTACTCATACAACACTTGCTGCACATTTTGTGCAGGTCATATATGCCCGATGGTCTTTTGGGCGCAGGGGCGCGGATGTTGCAGGGACTTACCGTGAGCTGCATTTTATGTTATGATCTGTTATTAAGTTAATCATTCACTGTTATCTTGCCTGACGACGGTATTACGTGCCATCACGACCTTTAGTGGATTTTGGGATGTGACAGCTTGGTATCAGAGCGTTAGGTTCACTTAGGTCTCACGAGTCCTGAGCAAGTCTAGTAGAGTCTTGCGGATCAGTACGGAGACGTCTCTACTTATCTTCGAGAGGTTACAGGGCTGTTAGGAGTACTTCCCTTCTTGATTCCTCATCGTGTGATTTGTTTCTTTTGAGACTTATGTCTTTCTTTCCTTCCTACTCAATCTTATACGACGTGAAGCGCTTGTTATCAATTGGTAATAGAAAAATTGTAATGGTACTTCAGACGTGGGGCAGGACGTTTCTCCCTGAGCATTCGAGCAAGTTATTATTATCTTCTTGCGGAATGGTGTTGTGTCATTTCGGCTCAGTAGCTGTATTTCAGATGGTTTTGAGGATATGTGCAGGTTGCCATGTTGTTCGTAAGTTGTTATCACACAGTAATGATGTAATGATAGTATGCTTGTCTAGGCGTCGAGGCAGTGAATAACCTGAAAGGAGGTATTACTCAGTGCATAATTCAGAGATTTAATATTTTATTTTCGGTGGAGGAAAGACAATCAGACTAAGAATATTTAGATTTGGGTTGATGGAGTAACGAGACTTGGTATTTTCAAGCGTGGTGGAAAGTATATCTATGATGTGGTGCCGTGATCCTTGTTGAATGTGTTAAGTTCACCGGTATTATGGTTTTCTTCAATTCGCCTTTGGGGCGGGGCATTCAGAATATACAATGCTCTCATGGATAAAGTGTCCACTAGACCAACTCATGCACACTAGGCCCCCGTGGATAAAATATCCACCTGACCAACTCAGGGACACTAGGAACTCGTGGATAAAGTGTCAACTATATCAATTCACGCACACTAGGACCACCTAGATATAATGTCTATTAGACCACCTCACGCATACTAGAATCTCGTGGATAAAGTATCCACTAGACCAAACTCTTTTCTTTTGAATATGAACTGAATGTTTGAGCAGTACAAGGAATTTCACATAAACAAGCAATCACAACACATCAAGAAACTAATCTTCTATTCTAAATCTGATTTGAAGGTCAAAGCAATACTTGTAACTTCACAATTGCACATAAGATAATAATTGCCACACGTTATACTATTTATTCTTTCTTTGATATAGAGATTTGCACTTGCATATATATATATATATATATATATATATATATATATATATATATATATATATATGCACATTTAATCTAGCCATTGGCTTAAGAAAGAAACCTCAACTAACCTCAAAATAATTGTCCGAGTCTTCCCTCAACAATTTTCATAGCCATTTTTTCGAAATATATATTTTAAGCGGTAAACATGTTAACACTAACTATTAATTCAATGTAATTACGCCATCAAAGTCATAGTTAGCCATTTAGCGTTTATGGTTACTTCAACCCTTAAACTTCATTAATTCGTATATTTTATGGTCATAATATATCGTAATAATTTTAATTTAATAGTAAATGCAACATGAATTGCCTTTGTAATAACCGACCGGTCGTTTTATGCTCTAGCATGTCGTTCGGCGGTTTGAGGCCTTGAGTAGTTTCACTTCAGGGATTATGACTTGTACGTGTGGTCGGAATTGAAATCCGGGAAGTTCAGAGTTGATTTGGAGAGAAAATTCTATTTCCAGAAGCTTTAAGTAGGAAGAGTTGGCTAAGGTTTGATTTTTGAGTAAACGACCACTGAATTAGGATTGGAAGGTTCCAACAGGTTTGTATGATGATTTTGGACTTTGGCGTATGTCTGGATCGGGTTTTGGATTACACAGGAACGTTTCAACGCCTATTGTGGAAAGTTGGCGTTTTGGAAATTTTTTATAAATTTGGGTTGAAGTGCATTTCAATGTTATTGATGTCCCTTTGGGATTCCGAGTCTGGGAATAGTTCCGTATGATGACTTTGGCCTTAGTAGCGCATACGGAAGTTGATTTGGAGGTCCGTAGGTCATTTTGGGGGTTGTTCGGCGATAGCTGAAAATTTGAAGGTTTTTGGAAAGTTTGACCGGGAGTGGACTTTATCATATCGGGGTCAGATTCCAATTTCGGAAGTTGAAATAGGTCCATAATATCAATTATGACTTGTGTGCAAAATCTGAGGTCAATCAGACGTGATTTGATTGGTTTCAATATTGATTGTAGAAGTCGAAGTTTCAAAGTTCATTAAGTCTGAATTGGAGGGTGATTCATAGTTTCGATTTTGTTTGGTGTGATTTGAGACCTGGACTAAGTTCATAATATGTTTTGGGATGTGTTGGTATATTTGGTTGAAGTCCCGAGGGCCTCGAGTGGATTTCGGATGGTTAACAGATCGAGTTTGAACTTGGAAGGAAAGCTGAAGCACCTGTCTTCTAGTGTAACCGCACCTGCGAGGTTTTAGCCGCCAATGCGTAGCTGCAGAAGCGGCCAAGAGGGTCACAGAAGCAGTTCTGGCTGAGATCGCAGATGCGGTCGAGTTTCGCAAAAGCGGGATCGCACCTGCGCAAGTGGAGCCGCAGAAGCAAAAGCGCAGAAGCGCGTATGGGGACGCAGATGCAGATTTTAGGGGCCTGAAGGAGGACCGCAGAAGCGGTATTTGGGCCGCACCTACAAGATCGCAGAAGCGGTCAAGTGACCGCAGGTGCGAGAGGTCGCTGGGCAGTGTGCCCTTGTAAGAACCGGATTTGGCCCCTTTTCTTTCATTCTCTTTTGGTTTGGGCGATTCCTGGAGAGGGTCAAGTGGAGGTTTTTATCATCAATGGAAAGGTAAGTTATCTCCACCTATTTTGAGTTAAATACAAGGTTTTTATGCGTATTCAAGCATGGAAATTGGTAAAATTGTGAGATTTTGAAAGAAACCTAGAAGTTTTTATTTTTAGATTTTTATCACGGATTTGGGCATGGAATTGAGAACAAATTATACATTTGAGTTCATGATCTTATGGGTAATAGTTATCGCAAAAACTTTCATAATACGGGCACGTGGGCCCGAGGTTGACTTTATCGACTTTTCGAGCGGAGTTTGCAATTTGTGTAAATTGATTTGTTATAAGTATTAGAGTATATTTTTGTTGGTTTGCACATTGTTTGGCTAGTTTTGGAGTGACGGGCACCGATTTGAGGTGTTAGAGCGGCGATGGAGCCGGTTATGGAACTTTGGAGAGAGGTAAGTCTCATGTCTAACCCTGTAAGGGGGAAAGTACCCCCTAGGTGATTTTTATTGTTATGTGCAACTAGTTGTGGGTGCTACGTACATACGAGGTGAGGAGAGTCCTACGTAGCTAAAGCATTTCTATGTCTGGGTAGACTTAGGACCTTATCCTGTAATAATTGAATTATTTGAACTTGTTCTGCTGGCTTATTTAATTAAAGTTATAACTGAAATTGATTTAGAAATAAAAGTATTAGGTCACGCTTTAATACCCTGTGTTGTTGCTAAGGTATTCGATAAATGTTCTTATTATTGTGCTCATGTACTTTATTGTAAGCGCGTATCTTGTGATTCAGAAACTTCCTTCCTTTCTTGTGGAGCGGGCCGAACGCCTCGACAGTATATAGAGGTGCATCTCTGGTTCGTGCCGTTTGACCCCCGGCAGTGTACACACTACTACGGATCGGGCCGAACGACCTCAGCAGAATCGTACATTATACCGCTAGTAGTCCCAATATTCACGAGATAAACTTTTCACTGACGCCCGGTATTGTATTGTATTTCTTATCTGATTAGTATTGACACTTGATATTTATTCGTAAATATTGAGGTAGGATATATGATCGATAAATTTATGATTAAAAGGAAATAATTGGAACATTATGAAACTTCAGATTTAACCCCTATTGCTGCGTACTTTACAATTTTATGAATTATCATATTATTTATTTAACTGGACCTCTAGTAAGTGGCGATGTCGATCCCTCGTCACTACTTCTCCGGGATTAGGCTAGATACTTACTGGGTACTCGTTGATTTACGTACTCATACTAGACTTGCTGCACATTTTGTGGAGGTGCATATATATCCGGTGGTCTTTTGGGCGCATAGGCACGGATATTGCGAGGATTTACCGTGAGCTGCATTTCATGTTACGATCCGTAGGCTTCAAAGTCTCCATCAGAGTTATTTATGTTTCTCCCGTCTTCTCACCCCTACCAACCATCACACTAGTTTGTTCATCTAGCCTAGAACTAGTGGATGAACTGAATCCAACCACTTGTTCTTCTTCCCTTCCCCTCATATAAGCCTTAACACCCTCACTCTCCTTTTATTGTTTTTTTGCATTTTTACAACCAACGCCATACTCACCTCTAGAAATTCCTTTTTAGTTTCAGTACTAATGGCAGGCTCAACTCTACCAACTTAAAGCATCCGAATAGAGAATTACTCTCCCAAATTAACTCTGAACCTCTCGAAAATCAAAACCAACCACACACGTGAGTCATAATGCATAATGTGAAGCTACTCAAGGTCTCAAACTATCGGACGACATGCTAAGCACAAAGGAACCAGTCGGGTCATTACAACCAGCCCCCCTGCTGCATGTTTATCGCCATAAACACCAAGATATAAACTGCCTTGTCTTTCTCATCGGTTTCCATCTCCACACTTTCATCAAGGGAGTCTTCATTAACACTCACACTCTTCTCACCCCTACCAACCATTGCACCAGTTTGTTCATCCAGCCTAGAACCAGTGGGTGAACCAGATCCAACCATATGTTCTTCTTCCCTTCCCCTCATATCAGCTTTAACAACCTCACTCTCCTTTTCTTTTTCTTTTGCATTTTTACAACCAATACCATCCTTACCTCTAGCATCCCCCTTTTTCATTTCAGTATCAATGACAGACTCAACACCAAGGGTTACAATATTTTCCTCAACCACATACTCAACTATAAGAGCAAAGACCTTAGAAGTTACATTTTTAGTTTCAGATGTTAATAGTTCTTCCCCTTAGTCGTGGACTAGCATGATTCCTCGGAATTTTGGGGTTCATCTGTTACACTTACTTCCAATTTCTCATTATTTTTCTTGGCATGTTCTTAACTTGCCATTGAATTACGAGCGATGCTCTTGATGTGACATTCTTTTAGAGTGTTTGTGTGGCTTGAGCTAAAACTATGGCTGGTGTTAAGAAGTTTCTTCTTTAACTAGAGTGGACAGGTTGATGGATGTTTCTGAAATTTTGAAGGTTTCAGAGGTGTTCACCATTTGTGAATATCAATAGCCTCAGAGAATGTTTTGGGGTTTGTAATCTTACTTGTGATTTGAAAGAGATATATATATATATATATATATATATATATAGAGAGAGAGAGAGAGAGAGAGAGAGAAATAAGGGGATAAAGGTTTAGTATAAAATGGTTTCTTTTTCAATAGAGAATCCTAATCCTATTGGCTGTCCCGAGAATTTTGCAATCCTGGCGCGTGGAATTTTAGTTGGTGGGAACTGGTTTAATTGGTACTAAATATTTAAATGGTTTTGACACATAGTGGGACATATTTATAAAATATGGTTCTTTAGCAATTATTTCCAATTATGCAGAGAATAGAATGCAAACTCGATAAGAAAGATGAATCAGGTTTTTCATTGCAAGTCTTCTTAAATAAGATAGAATTTTCTGAGAAAGTAAGGGTAATATCATTAGACATAAGTGAGAAATTTAAAAATATGGCACATGAGTATATAAATAAAAGTATGAGACTGAGCAATATCTAATCTATTTATTTATAAAATTTACAAAATATCTAGACAATCATATAGGTATATGATGTTTCTTTTACGTGATCTTAATAATCCCTAATTTTCGCTTGTTCCTTTTAAAATAATCCTTATTTAAAGCTTCCGTGAAGATGTCAGTAATTTGCTTATCAGTAGCGCAAAACTCCAGAATGATCAAACCCTTCTCCAAATTATCCCTTAGGAAATGATACCTAAATGGTATATGCTTTGCTCTTTTATGATGAACCGGGTTCTTAGTCATACTGATTACACTGGAATTATCACAATGTATAGTAATATAATATACATCAATGCCAAAGTCCATTAGTTGCTGCCTAATTCACAACAATTGAGCATAACATGAGGGAGCAACCAAATATTTAGCTTCAACAGTACATAAGGCCACATAATTTTACTTTTTAGTAGCCCGAGATACAAGATATAAGCTAAGAAAGTATGACATACCTAAAGTGCTCTTTGTAACTATTCCTTACTCATCTAGTTTGTTTTTGAAGATCTATTTTGTACCATTCACTGTTCAGTCTTTGTGTCTTGGTTACAAATGTCAAACTTTACTTTTTTCACATTGATTATGTTCCTTTTACATTGCATTTACCTAACCTGCATCCTGCAAAGGCTCAGAAATATTTTTAGGTTCAATAAGAAATAAAAAGGTATTAAAATAACAAAGATTCTTTAAGGAAGATCTAGTTTTAATCCCAGAGGTTGGATAAGTGATTACTTTTCCAATGGGATAACAACTTTGATACATATAATATTCAAAACCAATTGTTATTCTTTAGATGTTCCTTCCTTTTTTTGCTATTTAGGAACAGGTTCAGGGACAAGTTCCTTTAAGGTTTAAAGATCGGTTCCTCTTTGATTAGTTCCCCTATTCAAGTTGCACTGGGTAGAAGGACCTGATCCATCACATGTTCCTTTCCGTAATACATCTTCTGGTTGGACTGCACCTTCAACATTTGAGTGCCTCTTAGAGAGAATGTTCGTTTCATCAAAGACAACATCCACACTCTATTATGTACACATAAGTCTCTTATTGTATACATTATAGTCTTTACTATGTGAAGAATATCGTAAGAATACTCACTCATCACTTCTAGGATAAAACTTACCTACGATTTCTATTATTATGAAAAATACACTTACACCCACATTCCCTAAGATGAGATATATTGCGCTTTCTCTCTTTAAGTACCTATTTATAATATAACAACAACAACAACAACCCAGTATAATCCCACTAGTGGGGTCTGGGGAGGGTAGTGTGTACGAGACCTTACCCCTACCCTGGGGTAGAGAGGCTGTTTCGAAATGACCCTCAGCATCCTTCCCTCTAAGAACTCCCCACCTTGCTCTTGGGGTGACTTGAACTCACAGCCTCTTGGTTGAAAGTGGAGGGTGCTTACCATCAGAGCAACCCACTTATTTATAATATAGCGTGCAGTATTTACAGCTTCCGCCCAAAACATATGAGACAAACTACTAGAAACTAACATGGTTTTTATCATTTTTTCTAAAATCCTATTCATTCTTTCAACTACTCCATCATGCTGTGGAGTTCGAGGAGTAGATAAATTTTGATCTATACCATGCTCATCACCAAATTCAGCAAACTTAACTTTCTCAAATTCAGTACCATAATCAGACCTAGTGGATGCAAGTTGATTACCTACTTGAATTTGAGTTTTTCCTACAAATGAAGTTTACATATCAAATGCTTCATCTTTAGATGTTAAAAATAAAGTCCAAGTAAATCTAGAGTAGTCATCAACAAGCACCAAAATATATCTCTTACCACCTCTACATTTTGTTCTCGTTAGTCCACAAAGATCCATATGGACCAGTTCTATCAATCTAGTAATACTGACCACTTCCTTAGTTTTGAAGAATGATTTTACCTATGTCACCTTGTGCATGCCTCACAAGCTTTATTTTTCTTGAACTTGATATTAGGCACCTCTATCACTAAGTCCTTGAAAACTAGTTTGTTAAGTTGGCTTAGGCTAGCATACCCAAGCCTCTTATTCCAAAGGAGGGGATCTCCATCCATGATTCCTAAGCAAGTGAGGTCATTATCTAATAGTGTGGAGAAATCTACCATGTATATATTGTTTACTCTCTTTCCTTGTAAAACTATCTTTTTAGTCTTAAGGTTAGTGAAAATGCATTTAATAGTGGTAAAAGCAACCATGTTTCCTATATCACACACTTGTGAGATGCTTATCAAGTTATGTTTCAATCCATCTACCAGATAGACATATTCAACAGAGTGAGAATGAGATTTACCTACTTTGTTAACTCCATTGATCTCATATTTCTTTCTTTTTCCAAAGAAATCTTTATCTTCCTTAAAGGCCACAAGTGTAAGAAACCTTTATTTATTCCATGTCATGTGTTTCGATAAACCACTATCCATACACCGTTTTTGAACGCCTCATTTACTTGGACTTGCAAAATACAATCAGAGGTTTGTAATGACCCGATAGGTCATTTTGAGATCTAGCATGTAATTCAATGGTTTGAGGCCTTAAGTAGTTTCACTTCAGGTATTATGACTTGTATGTGTGGTCGGTATTGAATTTTGGGAAGTTTAAAGATGATTTAGATAAAACATTCTAATTTCGAAAGCTTTAAGTTGGAAGAATTGACTAAGGTTTGACTTCTAAGTAAACAACCTTGGAATCAGGATCTGAAGGTTCCAATAGGTTCGTATGATGATTTCGGACTTGGGCGTATGTTCGGGTTGAGTTTCGGGTGGTCCGGGAGCATTTCGATGCTAATTGTGGAAAGTTGGCATTTTGAATGTTTTAGAATTTCCTAAGTTTGGTGTGAGTTGGAATTTGGTGTTATGATGTTAATTTGAGGTTCCTAGCTATGGAATAGGTTCGTATAATGATTTGTGACTTGTACGCAAAATTTGGCATCATTTTGGGATGTTTAAGTGTAATTTGGACTCGTTCAGCGAAGTTTGAATGTTTTATACTTTAAAGAAAGGTTTCGATAGTCGATTCATAGTTTTGATATTTTTTGTTGTGATTTGAGGCTTCGACTAAGTTTGTATCGTATTTTGGAACATGTTGATGTATTTGGTTAAGGCCCCGGTGGCTCGGGTAAGTTTCGGATGGGGTTCAGATCAATTTGAGCCTTACTGAAGTTGTTGGAATTTTTGTTTTGCTGGTGCAACCACTTCTGCGAAGCCTTGTTTGCAGAAGCTACTTGGGCATATGGTCATAGACGCGAAGAGGAGCAGCGCACCTGCGTATGCTCAAAAGCGATGCCACCGCCGCAGGTGCGGGGAAATGCGTAGATGCACGAGGCAGTGTCGCACCTACGGTTGCACAGGAGCGGAAGAATTTCCGCAGGTGCTATTGGCTGCTGGCAGTGGACTTCTGCAAGAGCGATATTTTTCTCGTAGAAGCGAGCTCGCAGGCGCGCAAATTCGTCTGCAGGTGTGATAAAAACCATATTCTTGTGCGCAAGTGACAATCGTTTTGGTACCTTACTATATGTTTGGCCTCCATTTCCTCTTCTCTCGTATCCGTCAATCTTTATGATGGTGAAGGAAAAAATTATGACATTAATTGCGATAATGGAAACAAAGCATGTGGCAAGGCCTCCAAATCCAAGAACCCAATCGGGAATCTTTGTTCCTCATTTATGATGATGAATGGAACTACTGTCCCGCATAAACCTTTGGAAGCAAACAATCATAAAAAGAAAAAATCAGACCCAGCCCTGCACCCTTTAAAACGCTTCTATCTGACAAGAGGAAGTACTCAACTAGTGAATGAAAGGAAAGATGACGCCCACGCGCAGTCAACTTACTTAAGAGTCCTCTTTAGCAAACTCCAAAGCACCAATTGACAATACTAACAATTTATGTAACGAACATGGAACATTCAGGGGAGAAATTAGCTCGCGATAACGCTCAGTCACCTGCTCATCTCCGATATACTTGGGTAGATCTAAGATTTTCTTTTTCATTTTCTCTAGTAGAGGAAGGTTCTCTCTTTAATCAAGGGAGATCTCGTTGTTGCATAGCTCAGGTCGGAGAAAGGTACCATCGGATGTTCAACAAGTAGTCTCACGATCGAAGGGAATTAAAGCCTAAGGAGATACGGCTCTTTCCAGACGAGCTGGTGTTCGATGGTGAACGAGAGATAGAGGAGCACAATCTTCTAGGCCAATGGCCAGCAATTCGCCATCGGATTCCGTCCTGCAACTAGAAGAAGATCGCTTCGGGGGTCACTAGGTTGTGGCTGAATATAGAGCAATCTGCCCCAGACCATCTAGGTCACCAAGTACTCTTATTTTTAGGGAGTCGGAGACGATCGAAGAGGCATCAAAATAGGAACTTTCGGTCTGGGAGAGATCAACAAGGTCGAGATTTGGGAGTTTTCGCCCCAACCTAGTATATGGGGTCGTTAGACGAATAAAGGAGAAATATAAAACTTTAAGGGCCACCAAAAAGAAAAAATACGGACATCATGGATTGACTTGAAGGTAGCAATAATTATATTACGATATAAGTGGACTACCCGCAATATCAAAAACCACGAGAGATAAAGCGAAACCCCACCCACTTTGTTTTATAAGTCTAAATGATTTGGGGAACAAAATTTGCCTTATACCAATGAATTCTTGTTCACTTGGTTGTTAGTCGGTACAGGTGGTATTCCTGAGGTTTCCTACTTGCAATGGTTTTTGTGGGTCTTGATTTGTCTTCCTTTCCAGTTACTTTAGCTTGGCCTTTTGGACAAGCAGATAGTACATGACCAAAAGTTTTTACATCCATGAGCTAAAGCACCACCCTTCTTTCACAAGGAGTACTAAAAAGATGCTATTGGCAGTGGGAATCTTGCAGGTAATAAGCTTAAAAAACGAAGCCCATTTTTGTGAGATGGGTCTCTTCACCTCTGCAAGAACCTTTATGGGCAAAGGGCCTTGTTATGTACGTGGGTTTGGCTCATTTCATTTCATTCTTCCATGAGAGCTAGCCTTGGAGCAATTTTGGAGAGCCATTTTCATCATCACTCATGCATTCGGATCGAAGGGCATTTGGTTTGAGGTGTTAGAAAGGCATTGGAGCCGGTTATGGAACTATGGAACAAGGTAAGTCTCCTGTCTAACACTGTGATGGGGGAATTTATCACATAGGTATTGTTCTTGTTGTATTCTACATGTTCTGGGAGATGCACACGTATGAGGTGACGAGTATCTGTGTGTTTGCTAGAGTTCCTGATAAACTACTTGATTAGCCCCAGAATAATTGTGTTTGCTCTTACGAAATTCTCGCGCATTGTGCGTTTTCATTTAAAAGCTTCTTTACATTTCATAACCCACACGTATCTTTGTGAGTGGGTTCAACAAACCGTTAAAGCTTCATATTTTCATGGGAGCATCCTATTTGCCTCAGCAGTAAAATAGAAGCATATATGGTTTGTGTTGTTTGACCCTCGGCAATGCACACATTATTATGGGATCAGGCCATACGTCTCGGCATTTCTATAAATACTCTTATGGGATCGGGTCGTTCGCCTCGGAGGCATCGTGCATAATATTTGGCAAGAACCCATCGTATCTATGAGTTTTCCTGATTTGAGTTGTAACGATCTATCTGGTGGGGAACATTTTCCATATCCACTCTAGTTGAGGAGGTGACTGATAATTTAGGGCTTGCGTTTACTATTCGGAGGAGGATCGTACCACGTGCAAAAATTTGTTTACGTTATGTTTTTTCCATGCCACATACTTGTTTACTTTCTGTTGTACTTGATTTATTGGACCACTAGTAAGTGTCGATGTCGACCCCTCGTCATTACTTGTCCGGGGTTAGGCTAGATACTTACAAGGTATGCGTTAATTTACGTACCCAGGCTACACTTGCTGCACTTTTTGTGCAGGTATATACCCAGGATTTATGATTTGAGAATTTTTAAAATGAGTAACAAAGTCGATAATTCACTGTTGGCTTACCTAACGGCGACGTTAGGGCCCATCACGGCCTTTAGGGGATTTTTGGTTGTGGCAAGGTTAGTATTAGGAATCCAGAGTAGTTTGGGTCAATCTTTATGGATAGACGGATAAATCAACATTTTCTTTCACCAACTTGGAAGTTCTTTCTTCTCGAGAACAAATTTCTTGTTCCTTAGACTTGCTTTTTTCTTCGCTACACATTCACTTTTATAGTGTCCTGCGTTAGCCTAATGAGTAGTGTTAGGTACTTGTTTTTGGTATACTATGTAGGTGAGGAGTTCCTAAAGCCAAGCCACTTCATGTGGCTATTATGGTGTTCCTGTAGCCAAGAAAGTACGTCATAGGACATGTTCCACTTACATGTTCTCTCAAGTTCAGTTTTTACCTTTGTCAGGTCCTCTTTCAAAACTCTTAACTTTACTTCTTTTTTGTATAGGTCATCTTTAACATTCCTTAGGTCATCCTGTTGTTTAAATTGTGCATCGTTGGTTATCCCTTTAGCTGACCCTAACTTTAATTTATATTTTTATATCTACGTTCTAAAATAGCTATATCAAGTACGTGAACCGGGTTCTTGAAAACAATAATATTGTTTTCAGTTTTACAAGTTTTTATTTCCAGGTTTTGGCACTCTATTTTTAAAATGTCACACTCTTTTGACAATTGTTCTTTCTCAGAACATACATCATCAGATTCATCAATTAAACTTAGCAATAGTTCAGATAGTCTATCTTTAGAAAATAATTTAATTTTATCTTTCAGGTTCAAAAAATTTATCTTAGATTCTTCATCTGGTTTGTCTTCATATTCTCTAATAGCTATAGAATCATGTTCATCATCAGGATCAGATTCCTCATGCGAACTATCCTCCCAAGAAGCAACCATTGCTTTGGATGGATCTTTGTTGTAATTCTTCTTATCATGAACCTGCTCCTTTTTCAGATCTCTCCTTTTTCAACTCAACTTCTCATATAGGATAATTCTTGATTATGTGGTCCTATTTATCACATTTGAAGCATCCATGAGGCACATGTTTCTCTTTTCCCTTGATTTTATTATAGTTTTCATTTCTTGATGAACCTCTTCCTCTCATAGGATACTTCTTTAAGTCTTTAGTGATCAAAGCCATTTTATCATCTTCTAAATTAGAACCATTAGTAACTCTAACTTCCAATCTTCTTTCCTTTCTAGGTTCATCTATATTCATTGTTTGTCTCCTCAATTCATAAGTCTTGAGGCTTCCAAGCAACTTATCTAAAGGAAGTGTGACAATGTTCTTTGATTCTTGAACAACCGCGATCTTACTTTCCAGGTGACTGGTACGACCTTAGTTATGATTGTTTTCAACCCTTTCTTCTTCGGTGAGAGTTCTCCCAAGTGACCATAACTCATTGGTCAGGGTAGTAAATCTTGTGTACATTTCCTGAATTAATTCACCATCCTTCATATAGAAGTTCTCATATTGTGAAAATAGCAATGTACCTCTAGATCTTTTTACCTAACTTGTTCCTTCATTGGATATTTGCAAGGAGTCCCATATTTGTTTGGCAGTGGTATAGCCTTGGATTCTATTGTAGTCATTAGGACCAAGTCCAACGATAAGCCATTTCTTGGCTTTAGTATTTTTCTCCCAATTCTAAAAATCTTCAACATTACAATTAGCTCTTTCTTTTGGAACATCCTCACCATTATAATTCTTCTTGGGTTTTGGTAATGAACCATCAGTCACTATGTCCCATAACTCATAATCCTCAGTGTGTAAGTGATCTCGCATCATCTCCTTCCATCCTCAATAGTAGTGGACATTGAATAGGGGTGGCCTTATGCTGGATTGTCGTTCACAGTTTTCAGATAGTGCACTCATTTTCATCTTCCTATGGTGTTAGCCTCTTCAAGGATAACCTACTCTGATACTAATTGATATTTTATACTTTAATACCACACAATATTTTATGTAAAAAATACCCGGCTCAAAAAGTACAAAAATAACGACCTACTACCCAGTAGGACTTTTCCCAAAAACTTCACTAAACACTAATCCAAAGTAAAGTTTATGAACTCTTGAAAACCTAAGGATTAAACTCTAATCCTTGTGACAACAAATTGGGGTCTATTGCGACTAAATCAAGTTAGCTCTAACTTGAATATAACAACTCAAATACCTATTACAATTGCTCCTACCGAAAGCTGAATGGTACATCTTAGAACACCTACTACACTTTGAACTATAAGTAAGGACAGACACATAAAACTCTTTCATGGAATTGGTTCTTCAATTTGGTTCATGCTCCTCGTCACATATGCAACCTTATAGTTCAAGGTTTACTAGAAATAAACCACTCAGGCATATCCCTCCATACGTGTCTTTTGCTTATTTTCAATTATGCTATGTCTACCTGGTTCATGCATGTACTCCTTTGTCAAATGATCAAAACATGTAATGCTCAAGTCAACACTAGGGTTTCTTCAAGAAGGTTGTCACGACCCAAAATTCACTAAAGGTCGTGATAGCGCCTAACACCACCGTCAGGCAAGCCAACAGTGAATGATTAACTTACTAACTCATTTTAGTATTTTTTGAAATCAAAATTTTCATAAATTAAATAGTAAAAAATAAATTTTATGGGGTAAACGATGGTATTTACACGAACCACAGTAATGAACCACCCTTAGGAAACCCCAAAACCCGGTGTCACAAGTGCATGAGCATCAATTAGAAAATATAATAAAATACAACATCTGTCTGGAACACAAATTAGATAGGAGAAACATAAATAACTCTGATGGAGACCCTGCAGGCTTCGGATCGTAATATAAAATGCAGCTCACGATAAGTCCCCGCAATATTCACGCCTCTGCGCCCAAAAGGCCATCGGGTATATATGCACATGCACAAAATGTGCAGCAAGTGTAGTATGAGTGCGTAAATCAATGCACACTCAGTAAGTATGTAACCTAACCCCGGAGGAATAGTGACAAGGGGTCCACATCGACACTTACTAGAGGTCCAGTTAAATAAATAATACGATAATTTAGAAAATTGTAAAGTAAACAGCAATAGGGATGAAATCTGAAGTTTCATAATGTTCCAATTATTTCCTTTTAATCATAAATTTATCGATCATGTATCCTACCTTAATATTTCAGAATAAATGCCAAGTGTCAATATCAATCAGATAAGAAGTACCATAAAATACCGGGCATCAGTGAAACGTTTATCCCGTGAATATTCGAACTACTAGCAGTATAACGCATGATTCTGCCAAGGTCGTTCGGCCCAATACGGAGTAGTGTATACACTGCCGAGGTTCGAACGAAACAAACCAGAGATGCACCTCTATATACTGCCGAGGCGTTCGGCCCAGTCCACAAGAAAGGAAGGAATTTATCCCATTTCGAGAGATATTGCCGAGGTGTTCGGCCCACTCCACTAGAAAGGAAGGAATTTTCCAAATCACAAGATACGCGCTTACAATAAAGTACATGAGCACACTAATAAGAACATCTCTTTACATTTATTGAATACCCTAGCAACAACCTGATACTTTTATTTCTAAATCAATTTCAGTTATAACTTTAATTAAATAAGCCAGCAGAACAAGTTCAAATAATTTAATTATTACAGGATAAGGTCCTAAGTCTACCCAGACATAGACTTGCTTTAGCCACGTACGTACGTAGCACTCACAACTAGTTTCACATAACAATAAATATCACCTAGGGGTAGTTTCCCCCTCACAGGGTTAGGCAGGAGACTCACCTCGCTCCGAAGTTCCATAACCGGCTCCATCGCCGCTCTAACACCTCAAACCGGTGCCCGTCGCTCCAAAACTAGCCAAACAATTTGCAAACCAATAAATATATACTCTAATACTCATAATAAATCAATTTCGACAAATTTCAAACTACGCTCGAAAACTCAATAAAGTCACCCTTGGGCCCACGAGCCCGGATTCCGAACATTGTCGCACATAACCATTACCCATAATATCACGAACTAAAATATATAATTTATTCTCAATTCCATGCCCAAATTCGTGGTAAAAACCCAAAAATAACATTTTCTAGGTTTCTTTCAAAATCTCACAATTTCTACCAATTTCCATTCTTGAATCCACATAAAAACCATGTATTTAACTCAAAATATGTTGGGATAACTTACCTTGCCATTGATGATAAAAACTCCACTTGAACCTCTCCAGGAATCGTCCAAACCAAAAGAGAATGAAAGAAAATAGGCCAAATCCTGTTCTTAAAAGGGCGCACTGCCCGGCGACCTTACGCACTTGCGGTCACTTGACCGCTTCTACGGTCCCGTAAGTGCGGCCCAAATACCGCTTTTGCGGTCCTCCTTCAAGCCCCCCAACTTCGCATCTGCGGCCCCATACATGCTTCTACGGCTCAACTTCCGCAGATGTGGTCCCGCTTTTGCGAAACTCGACCACATCTGTGGTCCCAGCCTTCCCCAGCCAGAACCGCTTTTGCGACCGTCTTGGCCACTTCTGCGGCTCCGCACCTGCGGCCAAAACCTCGCAGGTGCGGTTACACTAGAAGACATATGCTTCAACTTTCCCTCCAAGTCCAAACTCGATCTGTTAACCATCCAGAATCCACCCCAGGCCCTCGGGACTTCAACCAAATATACCAACATGTCCCAAAATACATTAGGAACTTAGTCGAGGCCTCAAATCATGCCAAACCACATCGAAACTATGAATCGCCCTCCAATTCAAACTTAATGAACTTTGAAACTTCGAACTTCTATAATCGATGCTCAAACCTATCAAGTCATGTTCGATTGACCTAAGATTTTGCACACAAGTCATAATTGACATTACCGACCTTCCGGAATTGGAATCTGACCGCGATATCAAACAGTCCACTCCCGGTCAAACTTTCCCAAAAACCTTCAAATTCTACGCTTTCGCCGAATGACCCCAAAATGACCTATGGACCTCAAAATCTACTTCTTGACGTGCTCCTAAGGCCAGAGGCATCATACAGAGCTATTCCCAGACTCTTAATCCCAAAGGGACATCAATACCTTTGAAATGCACTTCAACCCAAATTTATGAAATTCTTCCAAAATGCCAACTTTCCACAATAGGCGCCTAAACGTTCTCGAGTCATCCAAAACCCGATCCGGATATACGCCCAAGTCAAAAATCATCATACGAACCTATTGGAACCTTCCAATCTAGATTCTAAGTTCGCTTACTCAAAAAGCAAACGTCAACCAAATCTTCCAGCTTAAAGCTTCTGGAATTAGAATATTTTCTCCAAATCAACTTCGAACTTCCCGGATTTCAATTATGACCACTCGAACAAGTTATAATACTTGAAGTGAAACTACTCAAGGCCTCAAACCGCCGAACGACCCGCTAGAGAGCAAAACGATCGATCGGGTCATTACATTCTCTCCCACTTAAACATACATTCGTCCTCGAACGTGCTAAGAACTGCTCTGGAGTTGTCCGAAATTATTGGTCAACACCTCGTGCACCTACCCGTGCTACCACAACCCAGTTGAGCACATTATCTCGAGAAAATCTGAAGATTCACCCTTTTATTCAATCAAGTTAGCCTTAGAGACAAATTCCAACATCTGAAATTCTCTACCAGGTCTGTTCCCAACATACGAACACTGTATCCATCACTACACGATGTACCAATACCTGATTGTATACTCTTACCGAATTCACACCATGCACCGCATTATTCACATGACCATAATGACATTTCCTGACAACAATAGCTGAAATCCCACGAATCTGATGCCCATAACACACCTCATGAAGCATATAAGTCTTGTTTCTTCTCTCGCAATACTGCCATGATAGAAGAGATGTGTAGAAACTCATAACCACCTACCGAATCACAACTAATAGAGTCTCACCTCTCGACAAAAACCATTACCTCATTCTGGAATGAATATTGATATTTACTCTTTAATGTGCCTGATATAAATCTGATCGCACTCCTAGGTCCAATTATCTCGTCTCACCCATTACCAGCTGCTCCAGCAATAATCCACCGTACACCATATCTAAGATTTCATAACATGCCATCAATACGCCAACAAGCTACAATTTGAATATGAGACAAAAGGAAGAACGAACTCTGGAGAAGAACTATCCATCCCGAATAACGAGTAAAACGACCATCAAGTACTATGAGCCTTTTCCCAGAGGTAAGAAACAGGACACTCAAAAATAAATATAAGGAACCGTGCTTGACATCTCACTGTTGCAGCGTGAAACCCGATCCAATGTGATATTGTTGCGGCGTGCAACCCTATCTAAACATGACAATGTTGCGGCATGCAACTCGATCCACACGACATACCCGTGGCGGCGTGCCACCCGGTCCAAAAAATATACATGCGGCAGCGTGCCACCCGATCCAAGTGACATACTCGTGGCGGCAGGCCACCCGGCCTACACATAATGATCAAAAGAAAACACACATCAAGTCGTAATGCTTATACTCATGAAATGTCTGAATATCAACCCCAAGCACGCCAAGTGCATAATACAAATCATGGGGAGACGGTTAGCGCCATACGCTATGAAACTCAAGCACAACTAAGGTGTGATATAGGATCTACATATCGAGAGCCATCCTGCTCACATAAAACCACAACTACGCGGGACCTCAACACATGTGCAAAACATCATGTTGTCTCACAACCCACGTGGCACAATAGAGTATTACACGAAATAATTGGCGGCAAAATAATCATCCAATGCACGGAGACCCCTCCATAAGAAATTCTATGCTGAATAAGCACACCTGGCATGGTGTAGAGCAACATCCATATTTTGATCCATTCATGGCCGTCAAGCCGATTCTGATCGTACTATACTGAGCTAATAACCTTTCAAGGATCCACCCCCAAGAATAACTGTCAAATTGGGAACAAACTTTCACAATTCACAATCAATTGAATAGAGCGCCCTTCATATATAAATTCTCACATTAGCGATAGTACCACAATCTCCATACTTGGTTTCAATCTTTAATCAATCAAGTGACTACATGTCACACTTATATAATCCTCCCCGTGGGGCATGCTCCCATGACTATTCCGCTCATGTAGCAAAGTCCGCACATCCATACTGCCAACCATTCTTATTCTGTAAAGTGAATCAAAAATCCGCAAGTTAATACACAAAGCCTCTTCCACATGACACCCACCTCAAGTGATGCTAAGGAAAATACCATCTTACTATAAACATTTGAATTCTTTCCTTATTTCCGAGCTTGTGACATTCTTGTCAACACCGAACCGCAGCCTTGATCCTCAGCTTCCAATTCCCCTGCCGCTCACTGCACTTAACATGCCACTACGCGAGAGTACAAGAATTTTATCATAACTCATGAACCACTAATAGAGTAAACACTTCATCACATAGAAACCTTTCACTTAACTCATTTAAGGAGGACCATTGCAACACACGACTGAATTCCTATAACCGCAGAAAATACAAACCTCAAGTTGTGGTCTAAACCACCCTAAATCTTCTGGGATCCATCTATACATAACAGGCCTTAATAATCGAATGACTCCAAATAAATCAATTTATTGTGGCTGTCAAGCCCGTACGTACAATCACAAACCACCTGTATAACATAACATTAACACGCCGAAGGAACTGATCACTGCTACAATCATGCTGATTCAAACCATTCCTAACCAAACCAACTTATTCTAATTTACTCTGGACTTGCCTTAGAAATAATAATAATAATAATAATAATAATAATAATAATAATAATAATAGCCCCATATAAAATATAAAGAACTCAATCTGCACTCATCCTGAGTGATCTGAATCACGAGACCACGTCGTCTCAATACTCATGAACCATCTCATACCCTCCTTTACGCGCTGAATAGCATCTTCAACTGGTACACCCATTCTTATAGTTTCTCTACGACTCTGAAGTTATTTTCTCCCATTTCCTCAATGTTGCACCACAGATCGATGATAACGTACAACAATGCTAGTCCCTTTCATAATTCACTACAAAATCTTGATACTTAACCACACCACGGACGCAAAATCCTTAGGTGCTGCACTTTAATTCTTGAACCCACTAGAACCATTGTTGAGAGTCACCCAGTCTGACCTAGTCCCAAACATAATCAAACTCTAGGGCGTTGCTAGCACGTGAACACCCTATCACGGAAGCATAAACTCTAAGTCTTCCCAAAACCTGAACATGAATCGATAAGATCAAATGTAGCACATATTCCTCAAATCCTTTGCTCGAATTACCACTGATGGTTTTCTTTCCCTAGTCATAATAACCCACCAACACACCGATAATCAGAATCCGCACTAGCAGATAACCATGAAATCCAATCGTAGACGGTGAGCTCCCATACTTAGCTTTAAGCTAACATCACAAACTGTAGAGCCCACAACGATTCTTCCTTCTCAAATAGCATGATCTCTCACCGTCAACCCACCAAATTCTCGCCATCCCATATTAAACTTTGCGTAAATATTCTGAAACATCAGCCATAACCGCACATTCGACCTCCTGCTGGGTAGTATGTAGAACTCTTTGTAGAAACTTCATCGAAATCATGCAACCGCCGACCTGCTCACAGGAGATGACCCACCCGTGGAATTCCATACCGACATCTTCCCATATCGCTGAACAGGGTACAACTACCACGAAATCAGTAACCCTCCTGAGCCCATGTTCATCCACCAATTGTACAAGTCTGTTCACACACCATTGACATCAACTGAAAATCTGATAATACATTGCAATATCGAAGTCATGTTGCATCCAAATAAAATCTATAGACCTAGTCACTGCCCACCATGATTCCCTAATTGCTCTAAACTTTCTTCAAGGCGTGTGGCTATCCTACCACATAACCCATATGCTACTCTGCCAATCTCCCACTTTGGTTAAACCCTCTCCTTTAAGCAACTTCTGAACTTCTAATTTTCATACTTGACCTGCTAGTAATTCAACCATCGCGAGACACCTTCCGCCCTATCATTTCTCATCTTCTGCTGCCCAAATACTGCATCAAAGAAATAATCCATCACTGTAGCACCTGACCTGGTAAATTGCTACCAACTCTAAGCCTCCCCGGAGATCATCTTTCTTAAGCCATCAACACTAGGAATACCGATTCGATTCTGAACCACTGCACACCGCACTTTCTGACACCCGCTTCCCCGACACCATTTCACAATGCCCCACCCCAAAGGCGAATTGAAGAAAACCATACTACCGGCGAACTTAGCATATTCAACAAGGATAATGATACCACATCACAGATGAAAATTCGACCATGCTCGAAAATACCAAGTCTCGTTACTCTATCAACCCAAATGTGAACATTGTTAGTCTGATTATCTTTCCTCCGCCAGAAATAAAATACTGAATCTCTGAATCATGCACTGAGTAAAATATCCTTTCAAGTCATTCACTACCTCGACGCCTAGACAAGTATCCTATCGTTACATCATTACTGTGTGATAACAACTTACGAACAATATAGAAACCTGCACATAGCCTCAAAACCATCAGAAATACAGCTACTGAGCTGAATGACATAACACCCTTCCATAAGAAGACAATAATAACTTGCTCAGATGCGCAGGGAGAAACATCCTGCCCCACGTCTATAGTACCATTAAAACTCTTCGATTACAAATTGATAACAATTGCTTCACGTTGCATAAGATTGAGTAGGAAGGAAATAAAGACAAAAGACTCAAAAGAAGCAAATCACATGATGAGGAATCAAGAAGGGAAGTACTCCTAACAACCATGTAACCTCTCAAAGATAAGTACAGACGTCTCTGTACTAATCCACAAGACTCTACTATACATTCTCATGACTCGTGAGACCTACGTGAACCTAACACTCTGATACCAAGCTGTCACGATCCAAAATTTACTAAAGGTCGTGATGGCGCCTAACACCGCCGTCAGGCAAGCCAACAGTGAATGATTAACTTAATAACTCAATTTAGTATTTTTTGAAATCAAAATTTTCACCAATTAGTTATAAAGAAATATAATTTATGGGGTAAACGATGGTATTTACATGAACCACAGTAATGAACCACCCTTAAGAAACCTCAAAACCCAGTGTCACAAGTGCATGCGCATCAACTAAGAAATATAATAACATACAACATCTCTCTGGAATACAAATTAGTGAGTGTGAATGAAGACTCCCTTAATGAAAGTATGGAGATGGAAACAGATAAGAAAGACAAGGCAGTTTAGATCTTGGTGTTTGTTGCAATAAAAGTGCAGCAGAGGGGCTGGTTGTAATGACCCGACCGGTTGCTTTGAGCTTAGCATGTTGTCCGGCAGTTTGAGACCTTGAATAACTTTACATTATGCATTATGACTTGCGTGTGTAGTTGGTTTCAATTTTTGAGAGGTTCAAAGTTAATTTGGGAGAGTAATTCTCTATTCGGATGCTTTAAGTTGAAAGAGTTAACCAAGGTTTGACTCTTAAGTAAAAGACCTCAGAATCAAGATATGAAGGTTCGAGTTGAGTATTGGGTGGTGCGAGAGTAATTCGTCGCTTAATGTCGGAATTTTGGATTTTGAACGTTTTTTAATTTGCTAAGTTAGACTTGGAGTGGAGCTTGGTTTTGTCGGATTCCGGATGGTTCTCTTGGACCTTCGATAGGTACATGTCATTGATTGATACTTGTGTGTGAATTTTGGCCGTAATCCAAAAATGGCTAAGTGTGATTTGGATGTGTTCGGTGAAGTTTGCGAAAGATAGAAGGATTTTGATCGCCGCTTCTTGGTTTTGATGTTATTTAGGGTGTTTATATCCCTTGGATAAGTTTAGACCATGTCAAAGTATTTTGCTGATACTGGTTGCTGGTTTTGGTTTTGTTCTTCGTGAACGCAATGGGAAGAATGTGTTTGCAATGAAAGATTTGAACAAGAGGTCGTTTGTTCTTTACGTTAATGATTGATGAGTCTCATTCATGAAGGCTTGGAGAAGAGGTTGTCCGCGTTCGCAACAGGCGGGTCACGTTCGCGATGAAGAGGGTGGGACTAGAGGCTTGGCCTTCGTGTTTGCGAAGGCATGGTCGTGTGTCACGACTCAAAATTAATTTTGTCATTGTGGAACCTAACCCAACCCACCAGGTAAGACAACCAATAGTCAACACAACTATAATTAAATAATAAGAAATAAGTAAATATAATAACTGCAAATGTTATACCAAAACCCAAGGATTGGTAGTACAAATCACGAGCCACAAAGACTTAGATTATAAAGCTGGTATGAAAATAAATACAACATCTGTTTCGAATATACATAAATAGATTACAAAGTTGAAACTACCAAGAACAAATGGTAGCTATATCATGAAAGTCGGTACATCTTTAATGTCATCTCCCTTCATCCACCACATCTCGGCTACAAGAATCTGCACGTAAGGTGTAGAATTATAGTATGAGTACAACCAATCTCATGTACTTAGTAAGTATCTTGACTAACCTCAGAGAAGTAGTGACGAGGTTTTTAGGTCAAAAGATACTCATTTTGTAGAACCTTTACAGATCAATAACATGTATAATACAGAGAATATATTCTAAAGAGACAATCAAAGAATAAAGAATATCAACAATAAAGGTTCACAAGTGGAATAAGGAAATAAACAAACTCCACCAATTAGACATGTTTAACAAATACTACTTGTGTGACCCCTCTCCCAATCTCAAAGAGGTATGTACCACATAATTTCTGTGCTCAATACTCACACATGACTGTAATTATGTGCCAAAAATGATACGATTCCGTATCAAATGCCAAAGGACATGTTGAAGAGAATCTTTAAATAATCAGCTATATCAATGCTCGATGGCAACATTCTTATCATTAAACTCTGGTACACTACCAACAACTCAATAAAACATGAGATATCAACTACACGTAGGTGAATTCATTTGACAACCAAATGATCAAATAATAATAGAGGCATAAATTAGCATGTTAATCAACTGAATACTTCATAAACTCATGTGACTCCAGTCATAAAACTCAACAAAGACTCTACCAAGTGCCCATAAATTATAATATATGTGTTCCACTAAATATAAGCCTCGTACGAAACACACAACCTCAAATCCCACCGGCTAGCCTCAAATCAACATCTTCCCGAGTCCCTACCATGTAAAAATGAATGACACGCATAAGAAGTCACCAGCACAAACTAGAATGCCTCTCTTGTACTACCACACAATTAGAATCAATAAAATCACCCCTGGGCCATCACATAATATCCCTGGAATACCACCCTTATTCGCAGCATGTGCACAAAATAATAAACCCACCCTTATTTCACCATATGCGCATATCACCACCCTTCTTTCGTCATGTAGGCAACCCGAGAAAAATGCCACCCTTATTTTGACCTACACGCACAATAATAGACACAATCGTACGACAAAGACCTTGTGCTGACACCCTAATCACAATATCATAGCTAAGATCTCGTGCAACAATGTTATCACAATCGCACGACAAATACCTCGTGTCATAATATCATCACAATCACACGGCAAAGATCTCGTACCACAATATCATCATAATCGCACGACAAACACCTCGTGCCACAATATCATCACAATCAATCCACTAAACATGTCCACGAGTGGTATTATTACAACAAAGCAAGATATAAAATTATCATCAAGAGACATATCCTCAAAACTAATCAATAAAACGTGCAAGGATATGATAGAAATAAAACTGCGAATACGGTATGACTACGACTAAATCAATTATAGCAACCCAAGTACAAGTAGCCACAAAAAGGATCATATATGTATCACAGAGTGTACACGTCTCATTCAATGTACATCACAAGAACAAGTACATATGTGTGCTCGTAACCTATGCGTATGTATCTCCGAGGCAAATATAGCATAAGTCTTAAGATTTGCTCGTCATGTTCAAAACATGGTACTAATAACCTCAATATTTCTCTAACCAAGTTTTTTGTGCTCATGTAATCAATTAATGGAACAATACATAGAATCAAGTAGAACACACAATCAAATAAAGCATAGAGTAAGTTAGAATCTACCTCAAGCCTGGATACCCATGGCACATATGTATATACACTCATCACCTCGTATATACATCACCCCCACGTGTAGAAAATAATATTTATAAGTAGGAGAAATCCATCAACCAAAGCTAAGCAAGACACTTACCTCAAACAAGCCAAACAAATAGTCTAAAATAGCCTTCTCCCATGAATCGACCTTCTAACGACTAGAATCTAGTCTAAAACAACTCAAAAACATCAAATAATGCCATAGGAATCTAACCCAAACATTAAAGGTCGAATCGTTAATCAAATACTCAAAGTAAAACAAATGTTCAGCTTGGACCGATACCTCAGAACCCGAAAAGACTCACAAATTATGACAACCCATTCGAATATGAGTCCAACTATACTAATTCCATCCAATTCCGACTCCGAATAGATGTTCAAAACTCAATTATTCTCTTTAAAAACATGTAGGTACCCCCTCCCCCCATCCCCAATTTGCTCCTTTAGATTCATCACTAAAATGAAAAACTCAAAGATGGAATCATGTAAAATAATCAAATCCGAATAACAAATACTTACCCCAATCCAAATCATGAAGGTCACCTCAAAATCTCTCCCAAACTCAAAATGTGATAAAATGATCAAAACGCTTGATATATAATAAGTTGCTAGCGATTTATGCATTTGGGGACAAACTGCCGCAAATGTGGCACCGCTTCTGCAGCCTGGCCCAAGCTCCACTGGTGTGCACATCCAACCGTAGGTGCGACTTCGTATCTGCGATCGATCCACTGTAGATGTAACCACACCAGGTCCCTGCCAAAACAACAACACCAACAAGCAAAGAATGGTTTGAAACCACAACGAAACTCACTTGACCCCTCGGGACTCCGTCCGAACATACTAACAAGTTCCAAAACATAACACGGACCTACTCAAGGCCTCAAATCACACATAATAACACCAAAAACCAAGAATCACATTTCAATTCAAGCTTGATGAACTATTTCAAATTTCTAAAATTTCAAACGAATGTCGAACACGTTTAAACAACTTGGATTCACTTCAAATTTTGCACATAAGATCCAAATCACACAACAAACCCATTCCAACTTCTTGAACAATAATACAAACCATATAACATCCAAGTCAACTCCCGGTCAAACCCATATACTTTTCAACCCTTTAAATTGTCAACTTTTGGCAATTCAAGCTAAAACATTCTTAAAATATCCAAATGTAAATTCGGGCATATGCCTAAGTCCAAAGTCACCATCCGGACCAAACAGAAACATCAAAACTCAAATTTGAGGTCAAATACACAAAAGTCAAACTCTATAAACTCTTCCAACTTAAGGCTTCCTAGTTGACAAGTGAGGCGTGCTCAGTTGGTAAAAGCACCTCCACCTACGACCGTTAGGTTTTGGATTCGAGTCAGAGTGGAGGGGAAGTATGGAAACACTATAGATCCTCCTAATTTGGGAGGGTTTTAAAAAAAGCTTCCTAGTTTAGAATGATTCTTCCAAATGAATCCCGAACCACTCGCAAAACCAAATATGAAGTTACAAAAAACCTCAAACCATCGAACGGAATACAAATGATAAAACTAACTGGTCATGTCTTTATATCATGTTTGCATAAGGCTAGACCGATAAGGCACCACGTTCGCGAGCATGGTCTCGGATCGTGAAGAGGATATTGGAGCAGAAGCTCGGTTATTGTTCACAAATACGAGGCACAAACCGCATTCACAAGGGTAATTCTTGGGCACACCTTATAAGTTGGAATTTCAGGATTGCTTCTCATCTCGGATAAATTAGAACCGATTTTAATGGGTCAGGGTAAGTGTTTCTAACCCAATTTTAATTATATTTTATGAATATGTATGAATGTAGACTTCTAAATTCATGATTTGAGGTGGAAAATGTAGTATTTTTGGAAGATGACCAAGAATGGTATTTTTGAGTTTTAACCACGAGATTGGGAACATGTTACGGAATAAATCAAGTATTTAAGCTTATGATGATACGGGTAATATTTATCATCGAGAAGTTTTAGAACCCAGATGCATGGGCCTGTGAGGTTGACTTTTATTGACCTTCGTCTGGGTTGAGGATTTGTTTCAAATTGCTAAATCACAAGTTTTTAAGTATGTTTTGATTCATTTGCGCTTTCTTTTGTAGTTTAGGATCGTTTGGCATTGGATTGTGGTGTTAGAGAGGCATTAGAGCCGATTATCAGATTTCGGAGCAAGGTAAGTCTCATGTCTAACCTTATAAGATAGAATATACCCCGTAGGTGCTATACATGCTACATGCTATGTGTTATGGGATCTATGCGTGTATGAGGTGACGAGTGATCGTGCGTATGGTAGGTTCTTGATTATATCCGGGTATGCTTAGACCCACACCATGCTTTAATTGTACTATTTGAGTTATTCTTACCTTTCTTAAATGCTTTAATATATGTTTTAGCCTGAGACTTGACTTGCATAGAGTACCCAGCTTTGCTATTCTAGAAATTTGACGTGTTACTTGATTAGCCGTGAAAATTATACTTTATCTTACGGATTAGTCCCGTGTTGTACTCATTTGTTCGGAATATTCTTGATTTCTTAACTCATACACATATTCATGAGTTGGGCTGAGGACCCGCCAAAAGCTTCACTATTCTTATTGGATCGGGCTCAATGCCTTAGCACTATTATTATGGATCAAGTCATACGATCTCGGCAATATTATGAGATACATCTATGGATCGGGCAGTACGACCTCAGAGATATTATGGGAGCGGGCCATACGACTACATCGTGAGCGGGCCGTACGACCTCTTATGGGATCGTATCGTTCGCCTCGTCAGAATCGTGCGCAATATTTCGATAAGGAGTCAGCTCATATATGAGGATCATGAATCAGATTTATTGATATTACAATGGAATTGGCCATTTATATTCCTTTCGGGGTAGTTTTCAATATTTAAGGAGTTTGTATTTATTCTGCTATGGAGGATAGTGCTATACATATATATCTATTTTTTGTTGCTTTTATTTGTTATGCTTCATTCCTGTCTAATTTTATTGTACTTGATTTTTAGACCACTAGTATGTGTCTTGTCAACCCCTCACCACTACTTCTTCGAGTTTAGACTAGATACTTACAGGGTATGCATTGATTTACATATTTATACTATACTGCTGCCCTAATTGTGCTAGTACGGAGACAAGCATATTTGGTGGTCATATCGGCACGTTGGCGCAACAGCTGAGGAGACTTTGTGGTAAGCTTCTCTCTATGTTATGATCCACAATACATGGAGTCCTCTTCCTACTTATTTACTATTTTCTGTCTATTTTCCATTCCAAACAATTGTTGTAGTAGTATTGTATATTTGAGTAGATGCTCATGCACTTGTGACACCAGATTTCGGGGGATTTGGACTATTATTCTTGGTTGTATTCCTAATGTTACATGAGGTTTTATACTTTGATTATATTCTAACCTTGATGTTAATATTAGTTTCATATGATAAAATAGAATGATATCTCTTATTTAATTCATCACTTGCTTCAAAATTCGTTGTGAACTATTGATCAGTGTGTTGATTTATCGTTGGCTTACCTAAGTGCAGCGTTGGACTCCATCACGACCTATGGTGGGAATTGGGTTGTGATAGCTTGGTATTAGAGCACTAGGTTCACTTAGGTCTCATTTTCTTGGGCAATTCGAGTAGAGTCTTGCGGATCGGTATTGACACGTATGTACTTATCTTTGAGATGCTACAGAACTGTTAGGAGAACTTCCCTTTCTTGATTCCTTGTCGTGTGAATTGATCGGTTGAAGATTATGTCTTCAGTTCCTTCCTAATCATCCGTACGCGATGGCAAACATTCGATATCAATTGGGCACCGATGAGTTGTAGTGATGATCCAAATGTGGTGCATGATATTTTTCCTTGTGTTATAGGGCCAGACTGTTATCGTCATCTTGTGGATGGGTGTTCTATCATTTTAGCCAAGTGTTGGTGTTGCGCAGGGGTGTGTTGATGTTTCTTGCATTGATAAGTCGCACGATGTTGGTGCAAAATGACAGGGTGGTTACTTATGTGTCGCGGTAGTGAATGCTTCATGGGGAGGATTATTCGGTTCATAATTAGGGTTATGGTTTCAATTCCAGCGCAAGCGAGGCATTGGTGATTGAATGTCCGGGTTTTGGCTGGCGAAGTTGCGAGATTTGGATATTTCAGAACAAGGTGGAGTTTTTTCTTGTATTGTTAAATAGTCATCCTAGAATCGCCAATATGGTGGTCTCATTTTGATTCTCTTTGGGGTTATAGTGTTGCGAAGTGGTTCTTAAGAAGAGGTTATCGAAGATGCTGGTGTGTTGCGACTTTAGGGTCGGATCGGTCATTTAGTGTTGATTATTCGAAGGGGATGATCCTTGAGGAGTCTTAGAGTTGATGACATTCTATTTTTCGGGTGCTATGGAGATGGATCACGGTTTGAGGTTGCATTATTTGTGGTGAATGGTGATAAAGGATGTTGTTTGATGTGTCTCGCGATGGTCAAATTTTTAGCAGGTTGAGTATGAGCAGTAGAGACAGAATAGTTCCTTCGGAAGATGGCTAAATTAGAGTGGAAGTGGGAGCGCATCGTTATGGATTTTGCGGTAGGGTATCCACACACTTTGAGAAAGCTTCGTATAATTTGGGTCATGGTGGGAAAATGATAAGTCTGTATATTTCATTTGAGATGGTGGCTTCTATACTTAGAAATTTTGAATGTGATGAAAAGAGTTGTTTGAAATGCAAAGGAAATATGAGTGCTTGATATCGTTTGTGGATGCAATATAGCTTCGAGTTTTAAATGTATTGTTGGGCATTCAGTTAATGTTGAGGGAATGAATGGATCCTTATAGAGGGTGGATCAGTGTGGACCCAGGAGGATTACCATATTTTGTAGTGGTTATACCCATGCAGATATCGTTGGGGAATATCGATGTAAGGTTACATAGGTGGGATATATCTTTTGAGAAGGTTAGGGGTTGTATGACTTCTTATGAGGTTCCTATGAAAAGTTTTACCATCTATACAATGGGATGCATGCACTACGATGTTAGTGTGGATCGCTTGAGGAAGATGGTGCATCTGTCATAAGGTTGAGTGTGCATTTGGGGCTAAATAAATAGGTTGTGTTATGATTAGTGCGACATGAGATTATGAGAAATTCAGCTGAGTAACATTGCAAGATTATGTTGGAGGAGGGTAAGTTATTGTGGGTTCTTAGGTTATGTGATTGTATCTTAAAGCCAAGTAGGAGAGCCTACCGCCATTGATTTGGGCACATGGTCATGTGTTTTTGTAGTTTCAGGGTTTCAATACATTTATGGATTAGTCATGACTCGAGGAGGGGGGCATCGGGAGAAACGCGAGCAAGGAATTTGATGGATGTATGTTAAAGCTCCCCTTATTGAATTATGGAGGCTGTAGGATGACTCAGATTTGATATTCATTGTAGAAGTGATGTGCAAGGGAAGTGATTCGCTTGGGTGCTTCTTTTGGAGTATTCACGTGCTAATGGAGCACTAGTTATTTTTCTAGTTTGTTTATGTATTCGGGACTAGCTTAAAGTGGGTGACTCTCAACAATGGTTCTAGTGGGTTCAAGATTTGTGGTGTGGTGCCTAAGGATTTTCGGGTTTGTTATGTGGCTAAGGACTGAGAATTGAGGCAGATTGTGAAAGAGACTTGGAGTACTTCTATATAATTATCGGATCTGCGATGTAGTGTTATAGATATAAAAGAAATAACTTCAAATTTTATATAATGTCTCTTACGAACGGGCGTATCAGTTTGAGGTACTGTAAAGTACATGAAAGGGTATAAAATGACTTATGGGCATTGAGACGTCGTGGTTTTGTGATGTGGGGCCATTCGGGGTGACTGTTCGTCACACCCTGACCTTGGAGAGTGGGACCGGTGCTCAACGAAGTTACCCCAGTCAAGAAAGCCTACTTAGTGCCTACCACTCAACCTTACACATGAATAATTTGGGGATACATTATAAGAGATAGCAGTTAGAGGATGAAAGAGTACAATATCATATTTCATTACTTACAACAGCTTCATTGATAATTACCAGAAGCATTACAAGTTCATAGTTATAAAAGTAGAAATATGTTTGACAACTATAACATCTTTAGTTTGTTTCCCAAATCAAAACACAACCCACAACATGTCTATAGAGCCTCTAAATAAAATCGAAGAGTAGTACATAAATGCCGTTGATCAGGCCCCGACTATACCTCAAATAAATGTACAAGAGAATCAAAATGACACAAGACCTCAACATAGAGTAGGGATAACAAAATAAGTTGAGAAGAGGGTATGATGCTATCAACGATCAATCCCACCTGCTAAGGAACCACCTGCATCCATTAAAGATGCAGCGCCCCCAGTAAAAGGGACATTAGTACACATAGAATAGTACTAGTATGTAAAGATAAATACCCTCTCAGGGAATGACATGCCAACATAAATGGAGGAGAAACATGGAAACAATAAGAAAATCAATAATATTTAAATGCTAAATTAAAACAAAGCCAACCTTCAAATAAACTTGAATATGTTAAGGTTGGGAGATCCTTAGTACCGACATACCACCATGCACATGGCATGCACTCTGATATCTGCCCAACCGGCTAGCCGTCTCACCCCAATGTATGCGGGTGGACATAGAAACCCAATACCACCACGTACGTTGCATGGCGTCCAATCTCCGTCCGATCGGCTAAGTCGTCTCACCACAATGTTGTGTGGATCGACATGGTCCCTTCTAGATATCAACTCATCCCAATCAAGGCGAAATAATATCAATATAATATAATTGGGACTCACCCCTTAATCAACACTCACACCAACACGTGTAGTTTCGGGCTTGGGCATTTATAACCCAGGCTTTGTTGGTGATATAATGATACTCCCAAAACAGCTTCTATATAAAAGAAAAGTATGCATCTCATGGCCTTTTTATGATTTGTTTCCCTCCACTGGCACTCTGTTCCATACATGATATTGTACATTCTTGGAATGATGGTCGCATTTCATAATTCATACCTTCAATCCTCTACTTGCCATGGATCATCGTAAAACATTTAAATATGTTTGAAACATTTGGAAAGTCATAGCTTCAACTTATAAGTATGTAATATCTCAAAGGAAATTAGAAATAAGTATAAGAAAAGCATGGTGATTTTCAATTGGATTACGAATCAATCATTAGGAACAATTTGGAACAATAGGAATAGAACTTGGACAAACCGTAATTGGAGTTCACAAGAAATTCATGGAATTTGATTCTATGGAAGGAGTTTAGCCAACATACCTCCATTAATCTTATTTAGGAGTGCTACAATATTCCACTACTCTTAGAAACTTCAATCTATAGAAATTTGATCAAATTGAACCATTATTAGGAAGGTACACATAGTCTAGGTGATGTAGGAATTTCATCAAACACATAGCGTGCAAGTTCGATTAAAAGGTTTTCTAGTGGAATTCCTTCGCCCCCACAACAAATTTCACACAAGCATTTACCCATGATAGTTCAACAACTTTCATATCACCTCCATCGATACATGCATGACCAATGACACACCCCCAAATCAAGAACCACATCTCACATTCGTCTCACGCACCCGAAATTCGAAATAGAGATCTTAGACTTTTGATCAACATACCATAAACCTCAAAATAGTAAAATCTTACTCATAAATGCATGATAGGACATTTCATGTGAGCTAGGGATAAGGTCTTACCTCTTTAGTAGAAGAGTTGAGAGCTTTCCTCCTAGAATTCCCAAGATTTGAGCAAGCGTTTGAAGAGTAGAAATGTTGGGGCATCTCTCTCTCTCTCTCTCTATCTCACTCTCTCACTCTCTAACTCTCTCTAAGTTACTCCCCTTACTCTAAAATGTCTTCTTCTGCCTTCCAAAATGACCCATGATGACAATTATTATACTTGATTGTGTTAAACAATTTTTAGAAATGACCCTATGAATCAAATCCGCTGTATCGCAGAATGCGCCGCAGAAAGGATGTACGGTCTGCAAACTGGACCGTCAAATAGACTCCAAAAATCTAGGTTGGCTTGTTCTGGTCTGCGACTAATTCTGCGATCTGCGGATCGATTCTGTGGTCTCACACTAAACCACATAATTTACTTTCACAATTTCCCATGCTGATTATACGACTGACATGCGGTGCACAAAACAGGTATGCGGTTGCATATTGGACTGCGAAATAACCCTCGAAATATAGCTTCTCCTGGCTCAATCTGTGATGGTTCTGCGGCCAGTGGAATAGATCTGTAGTCTCATAATGGACTGAAAAAATGCCATATTCTGCAAATTTTCCACCAACTCTACAATGCATTCCACAACCAACCTTCCCAACAAATTAGCCTACCTCGGCACCATAAAACCTTAAATCCTTGGTAAATGTTTTTATGGGGCCTTACAGTGTTGATTGAGATCCATTGTGTTCTAGTAAAGAGAGGTGTTATTTTGAAGTTAATTCAAGAGTAAATCTGAAGAAGTGGGGTTAGATTAACAGTTGTTTGGATCAGTATGGTAAGGGAAATGATCGATTCCTTCGGTATGATAAGGCTTTACAAGTGTTAAGTGGCAATTCTTGTGGGCTTAGAAATCTTTGTGATTCAATTCATTTAGAGGGATTCGATTCTGATGGCTTGATTATGTGGAAATGGGCCCCCCAAGAGTTTATGGTGGTTTAGACCATGACTTGAGATTGGTTTCTTCTATGGTTATGGGAAGTTGGTTGCATCTTACGATTTTTTCTTCTCCTGATCTAAGCTAAGTGAAAGGTTTCTAACCGATGGAGTGCTTATTCTACTAGAGATTCAGGATTTATGATGGGATTATCGTACCCTCGCATAATAGCATGAGAGATCTGGTAAGTTGTGTGAAATTGGAATTGAAGGGTCAAGGTTGTGGTCTAGTTTTGACAGGAATGTCATGACTTCAAGGCAGCGAGAGAGATTTCAACTGCTTAGGGTATGCTACCACTATTTTAGAGTCACATGAGAATAGTGTTTTGTGGAAAAAGAATTTTGTGTTAATTTGCATGTGCTTGACTAGCATTACAGAAATAATATGATTGGTAGCCATTGATGTTCAGGTTTAGTTACATGGTGCGGAACGTTATGAGAGTATCTCCCATGGGATGATTGGGTAGGTGTGACATGTAAATTATTTAAGTGGGAGAGACTGAGATCGGGTATGGAGATTCTAGTGTTGTCGCAGACTGGAAATTTTATTTCTTAGAGGAGAACTTTCCTCTGGTTGCAAACTATGGGAGTCTGTTCAGGATTTAATAACTGGTTGTATGTGTCACTGATGGGGTCATTATGGAGCTTTGAAAGTCTCTTTATCTATTTTGAGATGATCGGAATCAGTTTGGAGGCCCATTAGTAGGCCTAATGAGAATGTATACCCTACACCAGATAGAATATGTCTATTCAGCGCAACATTTGTCTATGGATGAGTCGTCGGGTATAATGGATGTTATTCAGGGCATCATCTATTTCATGTGTTACTTACTTATTCTATGATGGAATGTGAGGCAACTTGATTATTCACATGCATGTTTTGGTTTGCTTCGACCTTGTGGCAATATATAAGTGAGGCAGCTCTCGGGATGTTAGTTTGTTTATTGCACCTTGTCGTGCTTGACCTATTTCGTAGTGCTTTATGCTATATGTCTCCCAGGATTATGTTTATGCACTTGGCATGCTTGTTGTTTATGTATGTATGTCTAGTGAGTGTGATCATTTTGGCTCGATGGGTATTCCCATGCAGGTTATTTTGTGTGGATCAGATGGTACACTGCCATGGGTATGATGTTCGGATCGGGTTGCACACTGCAACCATATCATGTGTGGATTGGGTTGCACGGCACAATTGTGAGATGTGGAGTACAATTCCTTATACTTATCTTGCATATTTTGCTTATCCTTTGTGGGATAGATTCATAACATTTTGTTTGGTTGTTATATTTCTTACACGTGTTGGATAGTTATGTTACTTGGGTTTCTTTTCCTTATTGATCATATTCGAGTTGTGGCTTGTTGGTGCATCGATCGTGTCGTATGCGATTTTAGAGGGTCTCTGATATGGCTTGTTAGTCGAGCATCTTGTACTTTATGAGATGGGGTTGTTAGACCTGGAATCAGTGCAATAAAATTTGTTTAATGTATGTTTGGAGGTGGAATTTCACTTACCAGCTCAGAATGAGGCAATGGTTCTTGTCGAGCGGACGAACTCCATGATTTAGTGATTTGACGAGTGGTTATGAGTTTTTTCACATCTCTTTCATCATTGCACCATTGCGAGGGTTGGAATAGGGCCTTTATGCGTCATGAGGTATATTACCGGTACCGAGTTCAGTAATGAGCAGGTATCAAAACCAAGAGAGTTCCGTAAGTTAGAATTTGGTTATAAGGATTTCAAGTTGAGGTTGAAGGAAGAATTTCCTGTCAGGATTGTGTCGATGGGATCATATGGATTGCGGTGATGTGCGGTCACCTATGGATATGTGCATGATTATTTATTCAGTGATTTTGAACAACTTTGGAATGATTTTTGGAACATTGAAGGACAAACGTCTGTTTAAGTGGTGGAAAATGTTGTCCGAAGGTTTGAGACCTTGAGTAGCATCATAGTCTAAAAAACTGACTCGCGTATGTGGTTAGTTTCGATTTTTGAGAGGTTCGGAGTTAATTTGGTAGAGTAATACTCAATTCAGAAGCTTTAAGTTGGAAGACTTATATGTTCAGGTTGACTATGTGGTGGTTCGGTAGTAGTTCCACGCTTAACGTCGGAAGTTTGGATTTTAAAGGTTTTTGAATTTGCTAAGATTGACTTGGAGTGGACTTCGGTGTTATCAGACTTCGGGTGGTGTTCTACGACCTTCGATAGGTCCATTTAGTTGATCGGAGCTTTTGTGTGAAGTTTGGTCGTAATCCAGAATTTCTAAGTGTGATTTGGACGCGTAAGAGGAAGTCTGAAGGTTTGAAAGCCAAGAGAAAGATTTTGATCGTCGATTCTTGGTTTAGATATGATTCGTGGCGTTTAGAGCCCTTGGATAAGTTTTGATAAGGTATTGGGACTGGTTTGTAAGATTGGATGGGGTCCCGGAAGCCTGAGGTGTGTTGCAGGGTGGTTTTAGACAATGTCGGAGTGTTTTGCTGCTGGTGGTTGTTGGTTTTTGTTTTGTTATTCGCAAACGCGGTAGAAAGAATACGCCCACGATTAAATATTTGAGCGGGAGGTTGTGTGTGCTTCGCATTTGCCATTGATGAGTCACATTTTCGAAGGCTTTGGACAGCGGTTCGTTGCATTCGCGACAGGTCGCATTCGCGAAGAAGAGACTGGGACTGGAGGCTTGCCCTTCTCATTTGCGAAGGCATGGTCAAATTTGCCTAAGGATATCCTAGTAAGGCAATGAGTTTGAGGGTCTGGTCTCGCGATCGCGAAGAGGATTTTGGAGTAGAAGATTAGGTGTGCTTCATAGAAGTGAGGCACACGCCGTGTTCGCGAAGGGTAATGCCTGGGCAGACCTTATAAGTTAGAATTTCGGGCTTTCTTCTCATTTTTCATTTGGTATCAATTAGAACTAATTTTGGGGCGAAATTGAAGGGCCATTTCACCCACCTATTGAGGGTGTGTTTGTAACCCACTTTTGATTATATTTACTGAATATGTATGAATTTAGACTGGTAAATTCATGATTTGAGGTGGAAAAAAATGAGATTTTTGGAAGATGACCTAGAAATATTTTTGAGTTTTTACAATGAAATTGGGCATGGGTTCTGGAATAAATTATATATTTTCATTTGTGTCTTTACATGTAATATTTGTCTTCAAGAATTTTGAGAATCCGGGTGCGTGGGCCCTAGGGGTTGACTTTATTGACCTTCGTGTAGGATTGAGGATTTGTTTCAGATTGTTAAATTATGAGTTTTTGACTATGGTTTGATTGGTTTTCACGTTCTTTCACAAGATTTAGATCGTTTGACATTGGTTTGAGGTGTTAGCGAGGCGTTGGAGTTAATTATCAAATTTCGAAACAAGGTAAGTCTCCTGTCTAACCTTGTAAGAGAAACTTTTCCCCGTAGGTGCTATACTTGCAACATGCTATGTGTTATGGGAGCTATGCACATATGAAGTGACGAGCGCTTGTGCGTATGCTAGGTTGTTGATTATGTTCGGGCAGACATAGACTCACACCATGCTTTAATTGTACTACTCGAGTTATTCTTACTTGTTTAAATACTTTAAATTATATTTTAGCCTGAGATTAGACTTGCATAGAGTATCAAACTTTGCTATTCTAGAAGCTTGACGCACTACTTGATTAGCCGCAAATATTATACTTCCTCTTACGGATTAACTCCCGTGTTGTACTCATTTCACCTGAAGTTTCTTGATTTCTTAACTCACACATATATTTGCGAGTGGGACTGATGACCCGTCAAAAGCTTCTCTATTCTTATGGGATCAGGTTAAATGCCTCAAACTACTATTATGGATTGGGTCGTACGACCTCAATGGTATTATAAGATGTATCTATAGATCGGGTAGTATGAACTCAGCGGTATTATGGGAGCGGGCCGCACGACTATGGCGGGATATTGTACAATCACTCTTATGGGATCGGACCGTTCACCTCGGCAGAATCATGCGTAATATTTCAATAAGGAGTCGGTGCATATATTAGTATCCGGACTCGGGTTTCTTGACGTTTACACCTATTGGCCATTTCTATTCCATTCGATGTAGTATTCGGTATTTGAGGAGTTTGTATTTATTTTTATTTTGAGGATCATGCTATTCACATATATTAGCTTTTCTTTCTTTTATTTTTTATGCTTCATACTTGTCTACCCTTATTATACTTAAGTTTTGGACCACTAGTAAGTGTTGATGTCGACACCTCTCCACTACTTTTTCAAGAGTAAACTAGATACTTAGTGCGTATACATTGATTTACGTACTCATACTACACTTCTACATTGATTGTGAAGGTATTAAGATACGTACATTTGGTGGTCATATTGGCGCGTAGGCGCAATTGCTAAGGAGACTTGGTGGTGATCTTCTCTTTATGCTATGATCGGCAGCACACAGAGTCCCCTTCCTACTTATTTACTTTATTTTTTCTATGACCTACTCTAGACAATTGTTGTTGTAATATTGTATATTTCAGTAGATGCACATGCACTTATGACACATGATTTTGGGAGATTTATACTATTGTTCTCTATTATATTCCTACTATGACATGCAGTTTTATACTTTGATTATATTATCCTTGATGTTAATATCATTTTCATTCTATAAAATAGAATGATTTCGCTTATTTAATTAATCATTTGTTTCAGAATGAGTTGTGAACTAGATCAGTGTGTGAATTTATCATTGGCTTTCCTAACGGCAGTGTTGGGCTCCATCACGGTCTATGATGGGAATTGGGTCATGACACTTGTTGATATGAGAGAACAGGTTTTGATGACAAGGATCTGTGGGGTACAATGGCTAAGAAGCTGAAATTGCCTTTTCTAGATGACCTTCCCACTTTACTAAAAATTACCAGAATGTTTGGTAATGAGGAAAAGGAAAAACAACCTAGGGCTATCTAATACCTTTCACAAAGTGCTCTTTGAGTTTGTGAACAAGGTGGTTCTTCCCACAAAAACAAATAAGGTATCAGACAATCTTCATGGACATAGTCCTTATGAAATTGCTAGACAGTGGGAAGTAGATCAATTGGTCAAGATTGTTTATCTATATTATTCATAGGGTTGTTGTTTATGGGTCCAAGACTCAACATATTCCATATGGATTCATCCTGACTAATGTTCGAATTGTTCAGGATTTCTCTGAAGACATGAGACATCTACAATAGCAAGGATTACTTTGGGGCTAGGACATTAGCAGATTGTGGCTATCAAGTCCAGGTTGACCCAAAGATCTCGGTTCGTCTAAGGGTTACCAAGAATAGCAAGGTTTGGGTATTGGAGCAAGAAAGAAAGGTAAATTATGCTGGGATCAATAGGCTCCAGGAAAAGCTTGCTGAAGTAGAAGCTGGGAGGGATTATTTAAACTACTTCAAGCCAATAACCATTAGGGTATTGGAGCAAGAAAGAAAGGTAAATTATGTTTGGATCAACAGGCTCCAGTAAAAGATTGTTGAAGTAGAATCTAAGAAGGACAGCCAAAACTACTTCAAGACAAGAACCAAGAACTTGTCCTTCCCATCGATATACACTTCCTATTTCTCGTTTTACTTTGTAGTAGAATACTATCTATTAATGATAATCACTGTTTTTCTTAAACTGTCTGGTGGTGAAAGTCTTAGATGGCTAATATCCTTAGATTAATGGTAGAGAAATTTCTATCTATGATTACATTTGCTAAACTTTGGTTATTTAACTGAATTATGAAACTGTTTGATGACGCCAAAAGGAGGAAAATAGGTTGTGATTTTTCTTAGTACAGTGATGTTGATAACTTAATGAACATGGTCCTTGATGATTTGTGACTTTAAATAGAAAATTTTCTGATTTTATGCTGAGCTGAGTTGAAACAGGTTCTTTGTGTCTAAAAAATATAGAGTTTGTCATCATAAAAAAAGGAAAATTATTAACTTGAGAATTTTAGGTTTTGATGATTTTACAAAGGTGCACATGCATGAACCATGTTCATAGATATTGTATGCAAATTACAGTTGAAAATAAGAAAAAGTGCGCACGTGTAAGGGAAATGCATATGTGGTTTATTTCTACTAAACCCTAAAAAAAGGTTGCATATATTATAAGGAGCAGCACTCCTTACTTGTAGAGAACGTAATTCAAGATAAGAAAAAGAGTTAGAGGTTGGAGTTAACTAGGACTCTTCCACCAAAGAAGAGTCAAGCAATGGAATCCTAGTAACACTTTAGTTACTAACTCTATATTATATCAACGTTTGTTCTCTGCTACAGGTATGCACACATACTGAAACAAAGCAAGAATTGAGAAAAATAGCAAGGTGAAGCAACTCATGTGAGATTCTAGAGTGTGATCCTGAATCTGCAGGAACCAGATTGAAGAACGAGCTCCATAAAAAGAGTTTTTATATGTCTGTCTTTACTTCTAGTTCAAAACGTAGAAGGTGTTCTAAGTTCTACCTTTCAGCTTTCATTAGAAGCAATTATAATAAGTATTTGAGTTCTTATATTCAAGCTAGAGTTAACTTGAATTAGTCGCAACAACCTTTCATTTATTACAACAAGGGTTAGAGTTTAATTCTTTGGTTTTCAAGAGTTTGTAAATTTTGTTTTGGCTCAGTCTTTAGTTAGTATTTGGGAAAATCCTACTAGGAAGTAGGTCATGATTTTTGTACCTTTTTTAGCCGGGTATTTTTCACATTAAATCATTGTATTCATTACTTTCTGCATTATTTTACTTCATAGTTGTAGGTTAAGGAACACAACGGAGAACCAGGTTCTTTGATAATCTGGTGCACATAAATCACCCTCTTCTGGTGCGGTATTGAAATATAAAACATCACCTAGTTCTTCACCTCTTGAGTTCTTGAAGATAGTCTAAAGAATTTCAAGATGAAATCGTATTAGAATAGGTTGGGGAGTAATAACCCAACTATATCACGCTAAAGACACACCTTGGGCGTTGAGAATAGTCCTGGCTTAATAACCTCTTGAAGAGTACAAACCCTAACTTTTAGGGGTATAAGAAATATGAGAATTATATTTTAGTATCTATTTATGGGCTTGGGGGCTACATGGGCCACATAGAGCTCATGTGTTGGTTATTCAAGCACTGAACCCTCCCCCTCTACCTTTGGCCTTGTTCTAAAAGTGGCCATGCATGCTGCATGGGTGGCTTGTATGGGCCAAGCAGTTTGTGAGCCTGCTGTTCTACCCTTTAGTAAAAAGTCCATAATTGTTTGTAAGAATGTAATGACCCGATAGGTCATTTTGAGTACTAGCCTTAATTTTCGTGCTACGAGACCTCTCACAGTTTCATTTGATATTTAATGATTTGCGTGCATGGTCTGTGTCATTTTTCGAAAAGTATTTACGTAAACATTTGAAGAAAAACTGATTTTGACTTAATATGAGGTTTTAGTATACCATAGTCAACACTTTTGGTAAATGACCTCGGATTGGTGTTCTAATAATTCTAGTAGGTTCGTATGATAGTTTTGGACTTGTACGCATATTTAGTTAGGGCCCCGCATGACCCGAGCGCGTTTCGGCGATTATATGAAAAATAATCTTTAAGTTGAAATTTAGAGTTTTGGTGATCGGTTCTTGTTATTTGATGTTATTTTGATGATTTGAGCTAGCAAGCAAGTTTGTAGGATGTTATTAAGCGTGTGTGCATGTTAGGTTTGGAGCCACAGAAGCTTAGGTGATTTTCGGATGCAATGCATAATGAATTGGAACTCTTGATGCATAGCAGGTGGTGTGTTCAGATTGGAGATCTCGCATGTGTGAACACCTTATCACAATTGCGAGCCTCACAAATGTGAATCTGGGCTTGGTAATGTAGATTTTGCAAATGCAAAGAATTGTTTGCATCTGCGGACACGTGGGTGGTCGCATTTGCAACCGTGGAGGCGCTTTTGTGACTTGGAGCTGGGGGCTGGCAACTTCGTGAATGTGTAGCTTAGCTCGCGTTTGCGATAAAGGGACTCTTTGCATTTGCGAGGATTATTTGGCATTTGAGACTTGACAAGTTATGCGTCTTTTATTTTGATGATTTGACAAAATGGGAGAACCAGATAAGGAACCTGATACAATTAGTTCCCTTATGTTCAGAGTAACTAGTTAGATGTTTGGTTCAATTCTCAATGAAGTTAAATAAGGGAACAACAGTGGGAACATATAGGGATCGGTTCTCCTGGTCATCGTGCAGTCAACTCTAAAGCTATAATAGCTGCTGCACTGTATCGTTTGGTAGCAGTATAGCAGCACAGTTGTAGCTTGCTAAGGCCAAACTAAAGGACACTTTATTCCATCATCTTTGATGACCTCACACACACATATTATCAACATGAGGCAATGTATTTCATTTCCTAACACTTGCAAAATCCAAAAATCATATTCTCTTAAGTGCTATCCACCACCTCTCTCAAGAACAAAGTTGCTGCAACCTCAAGGACCAGATCCAAAGATTGAAGATATCTTAAGTGCTTAGGTTTGTTGAGTCTTGGTTATTTTGTTCTTTATTTGTAATCCTATATAACTTTCAAGAAGTGTCTACGTAGGACATATTTAAAATACTGTTTGGTTTAGTTTCTTGACTAGAGTTAGTCAAGGTTTTATCACGACCCCAATTTCCCTCCGTAGGATGTCGTGATGGCACCTAGTTACTAAGACTATGTAAGCCTAATACTTACTGAATTAAATGCCAGAATTTAATCAAAACAACTATTAAATATAAACCATATATTTCTATATAAAGCCAACAATTCCAACATGATATAATATCCCAAAACCGGTAGTACAAGTCATAAGCTCTACTAAGTTCACTAGAAAATCCCTAAGTACAACTGTGATGGAATTGAAATAAACTGTGCAAAATAACATCAAAAGGTGGCTCTGAGGCATGCGAACGCGAAGACAGGTATACCTTGAAGTCTCTGCGGCAACACTCGTTCAGCTAACTAGTGATCAACCAACTTCGAAGTACCTGGATCTGCACAAAATGTGTAGAAAGTGTAGCATGTGTACACCATAGCGGTACCTACTAAATATCAAGACTAACCTCGGTGGAGTAGTGACGAAGAACAGTGAAGACACATAGTCTATCAAAACTCGAGTCAACAAGTATGATCAGAGACAATAAATATAACATAGGAAACAACACAACAAGACATAAAATGTATAACTCACACAAGGTAGGCACACCACGACACAAATATCATCAGTAATAATGCCCCCGGGCCATCATGAGTCATCACAAATTATTCCCGGCATAGCCTACCTTGTCTCCCCACTTGCGCAACAACAAAGTAAATGTCCGCCTTGTCTTGCCGCACGCGCATAATAATATTCACGCCTTGTCTCGTCACATGCGCAAACCCCCATATATATATATATATATATATAT
>AWOL01S0014183.1:556764-566996 GCA_000715115.1 Nicotiana otophora
GGAGCTATATATATATATAGCTCCCCTTGTTATGCCGCATGTGCAATTATCAGTAACAATAGCACGGACAAGTCATGTGCGAACAACCCGACAATCCTCTCAATAATATCACGTGTGCCAAAAAACATAACAACACAATATAATGACTTGCACCACATGTACCCATATTCCATAACATTTCCTAAAAACAATTCCAATACCTCAACTACACATAGACCTCGGCTCAACAACATCAAGTACAATAATAACAACAACAATAACACGAAATTAAGGCAAGTAAATCAGCACAAGAATTACAAAAAACAAAGAAACGGAAGAACAAGCTCACAATGAAAGGCATAACAAGTGATAATTATTTTATCAAGAATGACTCAATAGTGAGAGAGACAGTGTGTAACAACGATATCAATTAGGAGTAACTCAACAATATGAGAGATAACAGATAACAATGATTCCAAATACGAATGACCCAACGATAAGAGTGATAAGATGTAACAATGATTCCAAATAAGTACAACTCAACGATAAGAGAGATAACATGTAACAATGATTCAAAATAAGTACAACTCAACGATAAGAGAGATAACATGTAACACCGATTTCAAATAAGGATAAGTCAACAGTGGAAGAGATAACAATAACTTCAATCAAAGATAATCTACTATGGAAGAGATACATGGCAATAAAAGACGTAACAACTTCAATAAAGGCATATAAGTGTATATTTAACAATAAAGGTAGAACATGAACCAATCAACTTCAAATAAGACATGTAAGTAACTCTAACAATGGAGGATATAACATAATGAGACAACTTCATTTTTAATGCACATGAGAACCTAAGAGTCTATGTTGGTCAAATTTTCACATATAAGTCATGTACACATATTTCACTTAGTTCAAATAGTGAAAACCAACCAATTCCTAGGGGGTAGCTCCCCTACACAATGTTAGGCAAGATACTTGCCTCAAAAGCCTTTAATCAATTCTCAAAAATAGCTTTTCCTTTACAATTCACCTCCAATCAGCATAAATCTAACCAAAATTGACTTAATAACATCAAATACTGCAAGAGAAAGTCAACAAAAGTCAACCCAGGACTCGCCCGGTAAAACCCCGAGTCCAACGGTAGATTTCGACTACCCATGACCACACGGATTCATATATGCAATTAGTTTCAAAATCCGAGTCCAAATCATCTCTCAAAACTCAAATTCTTATTTTTCAAAAACATGACAAGATTTCACAAATTTTCGCTTTGAATTACATGATTTTGATGTTAACATCTAAGATATATTGATGAAATATGATTAGAAATAGATTAGAATAATTTACCCAAAGTTTGTAGATGACAAATCCTCTTCCAAATCACTTCCTACCGAGTCTAGAGTTCCAAAATATAAAAATGAGACCAAATATCATGTTCCCCAGCTTTTGTCCAGTCGTAGGTATTGCAAATGCGACCCGGGGATCACAAATGTGAAGAAACAATCCCAAAAGGGAAATCCCTCCCATTCATGATGTTGTCGCAAATGTAATGGATAGTTCAAAAATGCGAACAAATGACCATCGCAAATGCGACCACTGTGATCGCAAATCCGAATGAGCTACTCAGGCCACCCCATCGCAAATGCGATCACTAGGATGGTAAATGCGAACCTAGCAGGATACATCTATTATCGCAATTGCGATCCATATCTCACAATTGTGAGACCTGAGACATCTGTGCAAAAACCAGCAGAACTCAACTCAATCAAACACTCTGCAATGCGTACGAAACTCACTCGAGTCCTCGGGGCTCTTAACAAAACATCAACATGAGTCTACAAATATAATACGAACTCGCTCGTACGATCAAATCATCAAAATAACATCCTTAACCAAGACTCAGACCCAAAAACACATAAATAACATGAAACTCAAGAACTTCTAAAAACACAATCGCACGTCCGATTCCTATAAAATCAACTATGAATGACGCCAAACTTTGCAGACATGTTCCAAATGATAAAACGGACTTATTCCAAGTCTAGGAACAGAAATCCAAATATGATAGCTACGACATCAAGCTACGGTCAAACTTATCAAAATTCAAAACCTTAAAATTGCCAACTTTCGGAAAAACAACATAAATCAACCTACGAAACTCCGAATTTGATTCCAGGTATACGCCCAACTTCAAAATCACGATACGAACCCACCGGAGCCATCCAAATAGCATTATGGAGTCATTTCCATAAAAATCAAAACACGGTCAAGATTTTTAACTTAAACTTCTAAAATGAGAACCACTCATCCAAATGCATTATGAATCATCCGAAAATCAAATTCGAGCATGCACGCAAGTCATAATATGAAATACAAAGATACTCAAGACCTTAAACTATTGAGTGGAACCTCAAAGCTCATCACGACCTATAGTGGAAATTGGGTCATGACAACTTGGTATCAGAGCTCTAGGTTCACGTAGGTTTCATAAGTCATGAGCGGTCCTAATTGAGTCTTATGGATCGATACAGAGATGTACTTACTTATCTTCGAGAGGCTATAGGGTGTTACGAAATTTTCTTATTCTCCTATCGTTCAGTTGATGTTGTGCTAAGTATCTTTCTCTTATTCTCTCACAGATGGTCAGAATGTCGCGGCTGGTGTACCTGGCGGTGGAGGAGCTAGTCCCCCTGTTGCTGGAGCCTGAGGCTGAGGCGGGGCGAGCGTTTCAGCTCCTGTTAGAGGACGAGGGAATCATAGAGTTTCTCCCATCATACCACCAGCGGATCTAATGGAGGATCTTGTCATTGAGGAGCAGGGTAAGGTGCTTGTAATTGAGCCGGCCCCGATAGATTTCACGTTCGTTCCAGGATTTTAGGAGGTCATGGGTCATATGCTCCAGTTCATGGACTCTATAAGACAGGCTGGTTTATTTCCAATGGACCCCGCCACATCTTAGGCGGTAGGGGGAGTACAGACCCCTACTGCTCAGGCTCCAAGGCACATTGATGCGGTATATTAGACCCCGGGTATATTACCTATGGGCGGAGCCCAGCTAGTTACATCGGTTATACCATATGTAACCGTCGAGACGAATAAGCTGTTGGATAGATGGCCCATACTGCATCCTCTTATCTTTGGCGATGAGCGACATGAGGACCACTAGGATTATATTGACCATTGCATGGATAGACTGCACAACATGAAAGTATTGGAGTCCAGCGGGGTGGACTTTACCACATTTCAGTTGGAGGGCAGGGGCCATAGATGGTGCCAGTCCTATCTTCTTAGCAGGATAGTGGGTTTCCCTCCCTTGACTTGGAATCAGTTCACACTTATATTTTTGGGGAGATATATTTCCACCCTCCTAGAGGGACGAGCTGCGGGGTCAGTTCGAGCGGCTCCATCAGGGTCAGATGTCTATGGTCGATTGTGAGGTGAGGTTCTCCAAGTTGTCCCGTCATGAACTTATGATACTCCCCACCGATGCAGAAAGAGTGTGGAGATTTATTACTGGCTTGCATTATGGTATTTAGGTTACAATTGCCTGAGAGGTGAAGATGGGGACTCCCTATGAGCAGGTGGAGAGGGTATCCTCACCTAGGGCCGATTGTATATGACGGGGGAGGAGAGGACTCGACATTCTGGAGGATTCAGTGGTGCCTCGTCTGGGGGCAGAGGTTAGTTCATGAAGGGTCAGTCCAGCATACCCACTTATTCAGTACCAACGCCTTCTCGGGGTACACCAGTGCATCCCTATTTTAGCGCCAGTCTAGAGAGATCCTACAATCCACCAGCTATTCAGGGCCCTTCCAGCGGGTATTCAGGTCCCTAGGGCCAGACTCAGGGCAAGTCATCTTCCACACTGCGAGGTTGCTGTGAGTGGGGGGAGCTTGGTCACATTAGGAGATTTTGCCCCATGTTTCGGGGCAAGGCAGTGCAGCAGGGCCATAAGCCCATGATTATCACACCAACTGCCGCACCGGCCGTTCGGCCTACCTGAGGCGAAGGGTAGATGTGTAAGGGTTTTCCTAGAGGTGGAGTCCGGGTATGTGGCACTCCAGCTATGTCCTATGCTTTTCCAGCAAGACCAGATGTAGTAGCCTTAGATACCGTGATCACAGGTATTATTTTCGTTTGCGGTGGGGATGCTTCAGTATTATTCGATCCAGGGTCTACATATTCATATGTTTCTTCTCTATTTTCTCATTATTTAGATGTCCCTCGTGAGTCCTTGGGTGTTCATATTTATGTGTTCACGCCTATGGGCGACTCTATTATTATGGATTGGAATCAGTCCCCTATTGTGACTTACTGTCGTTGTGAGACCAGAGCGGAACTTTTGTTGCTCGACCTGGTAGAGTTTTAGGTCATCCTAGGCATGGACTGGTTGTCTCTGTATCATGCCATCCTTGATTTCCATGCCAAGAACATTACATTTTCCCTGCCATAGTTACCTATATTAGAGTGGAGTGGTTCATGTATCACTGCATCTAGTTGGGTTATCTCTTTCCTGAAGGCTCGACACATGGTCGAGAAGGTTTGTTTGGCTTATATAGCTTATGTTCGAGATACTAATGCAGAGACTTTTACGATTGATTCATTGCTCATGGTGCAAAAGTTCTATGATGTGTTTCCTTCTGATTTACAAGGCATGCCACTAGATTGTGATATCGATTTCAGTATTGATTTGGCACTAGGTACCCAACCTATCTCTATTACACCGTACCGCATGGCTCCGAATGAATTGAAAGTGTTGAAGGAGCAGCTTGAGGAGTTATTGGCAAAGTGGTTCATCAAGACGAGTGTGTCGTCGTGGGGTGCACCAGTGTTATTTGGGAAAAAGAAGGATGGGAGTATACATATGTGCATTGATTATCGCCAGTTGAACAAAGTTACCATTAAGAACAAGTACCGGTTGCCGCGTATTAATGATTTATTTGACCAGTTGTAGGTTGCCAGGGTGTTCTCTAAGATCGACTTGAGATCTAGGCATCATCAGCTGAAGATTCATGTTTCGGATGTTCCGAAGACGGCTTTCCAGACTAGGTATGGCCACTCTGAAATTCTAGTGATGTCTTTCGGCTTGACCAACGCCCCGACGATGTTTATGGATTTGATGAACTAGGTGTTCGGTCCATATCTTGACTCCTTCGCCATTGTCTTCATTGATGACATATTGATCTACTCGCGCAGTCTGGAGGAGCACGAGCATCATTTGAGATTTGCGCTTCAGACCTTGTGGGAACAGAAGCTATATGCTAATTTCTCTAAGTGCGAGTTCTGGTTAGATTCGGTGGAATTCTTGGGACATATTGTATCAGGTGAGGGTATTAAGGTGGATCCCAGGAAGATCGAGGCAGTCCAGAGTTGGCCTCATCCTACCAAAACGATCGAGATCAGGAATTTCTTGGGGTTAGTAGGTTATTGGCACTGGTTTCTGGAAGGCTTCTCATCTATTGCAACACCTTTGACTAGATTGACCTAGAAGGGTGCTCCTTTCCGATAGTCCGATGATTACGAGGAGAGCTATCACAATCTCAAGGCACATTTGACTACAACACCAGTATTAGTGTCGCTTTCCATTTTAGGGATGTATACTGTGTATTGCGACACATCACGCATTGGCTTGGGTTGTGAATTGATGAAGGAGGGGCGAGTTATTTCATGTGCTTCACACCAGCTAATGCCCCACGAGAAGAATTAACCCGTACATGATTTGGAGTTGTCCGCAATAGTTCATTCTCTCAAGATCTGGAGGAATTATCTTTATGGGGTGTCCTGTGAGGTTTACACCAATCATCGCAGCTTGCATCATTTGTTCAATCAAAGGGATCTCAATTTGAGTCAGTGCAGGTGCCTGTATCATCTGGGCAAGGTGAATGTGGTTGCAAATGCCTTGAGAAAAAAAGGCCGAGTGTATGGGTTGTTTGGCATTTATTTCAGCAGAAGAGAGGCCATTGGCTTTGGACATTTAGACCTTATCTGACGGACTTTTGAGGTTGGATATTTCAGAGCGCAGTCGAGTTTTTGCATGTGTAGTATCTCAGTGTTCATTATTTGAACGGATCAAGGTTCGTCAGTACGATGATCCGCATCTTCTGGTTCATAGAGAGATGGTACTATGGGGTGGTGTTAATGAGGTTACTATCGGTGAGGATGGTGTTATATGACTCCAAGGTCTCTTATGTGTTCCTAATGTTGATAGCTTTAGGAGAATATTCTAGAGGAGGCCCACGATTCTCGGTATTCTATTCATCCTGGTACTATGAAGATGTATCGCGACGTGAGATAACATTATAGGTGGTGGCGGATGAAGAAAGACATAGTTGAGTATTTATCGAGGTGTCGACATTGCCAACAAGTTAAGTATAAGTATCAGAGGCCAGGTGGCCTACTCCAGCAGATGGTTATACCATAGTGGAAATGGGAGCGGATCATTATGGTCTTTGTAGTTGGGTTGCCGCGGATGTTGAGGAATTTTGTTGCCATTTAGGTCATTATTGACATGTTGACCAAGTCAGCACGCTTTAGTCCGGTTGTGACTACCTACTCTTCAGAAAGATTGGCCCATATTTACATTCAGGAGATTGTTCGGTTGTTGGTGTGCCTGTTTCCATTATTTCAGATAGAGGCCCTCAGTTCACTTCGCACTTTTGTAGAGCAGTACAGAGTGAGTTGGGCACCCGAGTAAAGCTTGGCACAGCCTTTCATCCGCAGACTGACGGGCAGTTAGAGCGGACAATTCAGATTCGTGAGGATATGCTCAGAGCATGTGTGAATGATTTCGGAGGGCAGCGGGATCGATTCTTGCCTTTGGTCAAGTTTGCTTATAATAATAGTTATCAGTTCAGCATTGAGATGGCTCCATTTGAGGCTTTATATGGTCGGCGATGTCATTCGCCCATCAGATGGTTCGAGGCCGACGAGGCTAGGTTATATGACACTGATTTAATGAAGGATGCCTTCGAGAAGGTAAAGTTGATTTAGGAGTTACTTCGCACAGCACAGTCCAGACAGAAGATTTATGCGAATCAGAAGGCACGTGATATATCATTTATGGTGGGCGAGAAGGTTTTCTTGAAAGTCTCGCCGATGAACGGAATCATGAGGTTCGGGAAGAAGGACAAGTGAGCCTAAGGATTATTGGCCCATTTGAGGTGTTGAGACGAGTTGGGGAGGTTGCTTATGAGACTGCTTTGCCTCCCAGTCTATCGGGAGTTCGTCTTCTCTTCCATATGTGTATGCTCCGGAGGTACCATGCCGACAGGTCGCATGTGTTAGATTACAACACGATTCAACTAGATGAGAGCTTGAGGTACGAGGAGGAGCCAATTGCTATTGTTGATAGGCAGGTTCTGCAGTTGAGGTCTAAGACGATTTATGCAGTAAAGGTCCATTGGAGGGGTCAACCAGTCGAGGGGGAGATTTGGGCGACCGAGGAGAACATGCAGAGCAGATATCCACATCTATTCAGCACTCCATGTATGATTCTAGACCCATTCGAGGACGAACGTTTGTTTATAAAGACTTGATTAATTTATTGTCCTTTGTGCCTCCTTAGTTGGTTTTAATGATACTTCACGGTGTTGTTAGTGTTTTACTGTTTATATCACTTGTTGGTTCTTGTTGCCATTTACTGATCTCTCGCTTTCTGTTATTAGTATTATACTTCTATACCGCATATGTTATTTTGGTCTAGGGAGTGTCTTGACTTGTACCTTGTCACTACTCCATCGAGTTAGTCTTGATACTTATTGGGTACCGACCTTGGTGTACTCATACTACACTTCTGCACATGTTTGTGCAGATCCAAGTACTTTAGAGTTTGTTGGCTATTAGATAGCAGATCAGATACTGCTGTGGAGACTTCAAGGTATGCTTGCCATTGCATTTGCAGGCCTTGATGTCACATTCGGAATTTATTTTTGTACAATTTATTTCTATTTCAGAACAATTGTACTTAGAGATTTTCTAGTGAACTCAGTAGAGCTTATGACTTGTACTATCGGTTTTGGAATTGTAAGCTTTGTATAGAAACTTCTATTTCATATTTAATAGCTGTGGTTGAATTTTGCTATTAATTCAATAAGTTTTAGGCTTACCTAGTCTCAGTGACTAGTTGCCATCACGACATCCCACGGAGAGAAATTGGGGTCGTGACAATTAAAGAGTACATACTCAGTTGTAAGCATAACTATTTTGGACTGCTTTTCCTGAGTAGTTCCCTCGTGAGCTGTTTGAAGAACTTCCCAGATTTCCTTAGCAGATTCACATGCCGAGATACATTTATACTCATTTGGTCCAATACCACACACAAGAATCTTCTTCGCCTTGACGTTCTTCTCAACAGCTTTTTGGTCAGCACCATTGTATTCTTTTCTTGTCTTTGGGACATGCCTTGTTCCCTCTCCAATAGCCTTCATAGGGACAAATAGACCATCACAAATCACGTCCCAAAGCTCGGAGTATTCATCCTTAATGAAGTCATGCATTCTTATTTTCCACCAACCATAGTATTGGTCGTTGAATCTTGGGGGTCTATAGATTGATTATCCTTCCTCGAAGTTTGGTGGAGCATTCATGAGGAAGATCCTTTCTAGGTGTTAACCTTTTAGAAAGAACATGCTTTGACACCAATGGATAGAAACTAAGAGTCCACCAAATTGTATAGAGAACCAGGTCTTCTATCAGTTCCCATAGTAAACAACAGACTGTAAAACCAAACAATATATGAAACTAGATTCTCTATCTGTTCCCACAGTAAATCGGTAGTAAATAAAGAACACGCAATATTTATGTGGCAAACTCCTACTCAAGGGATTAAAAACCACGACCTACCCTATTAGGATTTCAGCTTCACTAAACCGTGAAAACTTCAGATTACAACCTATTGAAATCTAAGAATTAAAATCTTAACCCCTTACCCCTTACAATAACTATATTGCAAACCCTTTGCAATAACTCTATTAAAAAGCAACAAACCTGTAACAACCCGATCATTCGTTTTGAGCTTTAAGGTTCCGTTCAGTAGTTTGAGGTCTTGAGTTGCTTCATATTACGTATTATGACTTGTATGCATGCCCGGATTTGATTTTTGGATGTTTCATAATGAATTTGGATAAGTGGCTCTCACATTAGAAGCTTAAGTTGAAATTGTTGGCCAAGGTTTGACTTTTGTGGAAACGACCCTGAAACAGTATTTTGATTGCTCCAGTTGGTTCATATCATGATTTTGGATTTCGGCGTATAACCATAATCTAATTCGAAGGTCCGTAGATTGATTTGTCTTGTTTTTCCGAAAGTTGGCAATTTTAAGGTTTTGAATTTTGATAACTTTGACCGTAGGTTGAGGTCACGACCCAATTTCCACTATAGGCCATGATGGCGCCCAATGTTGCCGCTAGGCAACCCAACAGTGATCTACCCATTTAATTTCTTATTTTAATGTTTTTAAAGTCTTTTTCATTTAAATATGAAAACAATTAGTAAATGACCGTGGTAATATAAAGCATTAACTAAAAGGAGAAGTAAGGTAGTGAGTAAAATAATCAGAACCCATGAATGTCTAGTAGAATTCCTAAAACCCGGTGTCACAAGTGCACGAGCATCTAGTAGAATATACAAAACTCCCTAATAACTACCGTCTCAAAGAAAATAGACAGAAATGATAAGAACATGACAAGAGAAGGCTCCGAGTGCTGCAGATCAGAGCATGGGAAAGCAACGCACCACTAGCCTCCGGATAATGCGGGTATGCGCCCGGGCGAACTCCAGATACACCTGCCTTAGAACCTGCACAATATGTGCAAAAGTGTAGCGTGAGTACATAAACAACATGTACTCAGTATGTATCTAGTCTAACCTCGAAGAAGTAGTGACGAGGGGTCGACTTCGACACTTACTAATGGGCAATATACATAATGTACAAAATTATTTAATAGGCATGAAATACAATGGCAATAATGGAATATGAGGCAATAATTAAATGACCATTTATCAAAATAAAACTTTACAAGTCCACATATATCACATATTAATCTCAACAAGTAAGGGATTAACATGTATTATAAATCCTCAAGTCATGACCAACATATCTAGTGAAATCAGACTCCGAGTGAGAACACGCACGAGTTATGCCGAGGTCGTACCACCCGATCCATAATATTCGTGTACATATACTACCTTGGTCGTACGGTCCGATACATGGATGCATCCCATAGTGTGTGTATATATATATATAT
>AWOL01S0014183.1:568403-608173 GCA_000715115.1 Nicotiana otophora
TATTTATATTGTCGAGGCGTTCGATCCGATCCACATGAATAAGGAAACTTTTCGGAATTCAAATTTCATATTTACAACTATTAGTAAGACCATGAAAGGATATAATTTCCATCAATAATTTAAGCATTTAGGCCAACTCTATAATAAATTTCGATTTAACATAATCTTTAACCAAGTTTTACTTACTAATACAAGCAGTTAAACTAACAAGTTGAGTCTGAATAGTGCAAGTAATAGCATAATAAAGGCGTATGTCTACCCGGACATGACATGGATTCTAGCTACGCACGGACCCTCGTCACTTCGTGCGTATGTAACACCCACAATTAGTAGCAAATAGCAATATAAACACATATGTGGTAAATTCCTTTTTACAAGGTTAGGCAAGAGACTTACCCCATTCCCAAGTTCACTCTCCGATCCACAAATCACTCTAAAAGCCTCAAGCCAGTGCCCGAACAATCCGACACTAGCCAAATATTGAATTAATAAATAAATATATACTCAAAAGTTCATAATTTAGCTATTAGAGTAATTACCCAACGCCAATTGGAAGATTCTTAAAATTCACCCCCCGGCCCACGTGCCCGGATTCCAAAGATATTTGTAAATAATTGTTACCCTGAACCTCACGAAAATAAATATATAATTTTAACCCAATTTCATAATCATTTTCGTGGCATAATCTCATTTTTATCAAAATCTCGGTTTTTCAACCAAATCCCAATATTCTCACAATTTACATGTTAAAACCTACCCATAATCTATCTATTAAACTCACATTGGGTAGGAATTACTTGCCTTAAATATCTAGGCGAAGAAAACCCTCCTCGGAGAGCACTAATCATCCAACAAGTGAGAGAAATGAACAAAATAGCAAAAATCCTGACTTTTAAAAACTCTCTGCCCAGGTCTGCTTTCATCGCTATCGCGGACAAGCCCTCGCGATCATGAAGGCAAAATTGAAGAACCTAGGAAACTTCCTCTTCGCAATCGCGAGAGGACACTCACGAATGAGATGCACTAAGCCGCCCTCTCACCACGAATACGTGCCCCACTCGCGAACACGAAAGGCAATTTGGTTGCCCAGGCCCACATACTCTACGCGAATGCTACAAGACACCTGCGAACACAAAGGCCACTGCTCCCAAGCCTTGGCGAATGTGGGCAAGACTTCGCAAAAGCGAAGAACAAAACCACCCAGTCCCTAATTCCTTCTTCGCGATCGCGAGGGTCTCTACGCGTTCGAGGAGAAGGAAACCAGAACAACACACCAGCAGAATTTTGACTTTGTTCTGAGCAGTCCGAAATAAACCCGAGTCTCCCGGGACCCCGTCCAAATGTACCAAAACGTCTATAACCATAATAAAAACATGCTAGACCCCTCAGAGCTCATAAAACAACATTGAAACTATGAATGACACCCAAAACCAAATTTAATCAATTTATGAACTTCAACTTGTTAACCAACATCGAATGCGCCGAATCATACTTAGACTACTCGGAATGACACTAAATATTACGCACAAGTCATAAATTACCATTCGGAACTATTCCCGGTCTTGGAATCCCAAACATACCTCGATACATCTAACGTCTACTCCAAACCATATTTAAAGAACTTAAAAACCTTCAGTGCACCAACTTTCAACACTAAGCGTCGAAACACTCTCGGGTCATCCGAAACCCGTTCCGAACACACGCCCATGTACAAAATCATCATACAACCCTATTGGAACCGTCAAATCCCGCTAACGATGTCGTTTACTAAAAGTGTTGACTCAGGTCAAAATTGGCCATCTTAGGCCACTATTAAGGAACCAAGTGTTCTGATTTCAACTCGAACCTTTCCAAACCCAAGCCAACCATCCCCAAAAGTCTTAAAATAGTAAAGGCACATATAAGGAGTCTCAATTAGGGGAACAAGTATCTAAAAAGCAAAAGAACTGGTCGGGCAGTTACATTCTCCACATATGGTACTAGAAGTCTTTTTTTCTACTTATACTTTTATTGCATTTTCTTATATTTTATTATCATTTCTATTCTAACTAGTATATATAGAGATTTGGTGACTCTAGATTGTATTTTCTTGCTCCATAACTGGTTGTGTTATTGCTAATAATAGAGTGTGCACTGAGTTTTGTAGGGAATGAGATCAAAGTTTGCATGAAAATTACGTGTTGATTCTTAGAATCTGATTATGTAATTTATGGTGCTCAACAGCAGGCAGTGCCATATTCAGTGAATTAGATCAAGTGGCAACTGATATTATTTCAGTTTAATAATTGAATTAAAAATATGAGAAAAAAGACAAAAGGTATATTATAGTAGTTATATTAAAAAAAGGTGAACAAATATTTACTATATCAGTTATTTTTTCTTATTGTATAAAAATAATAATTAAAAAGTAGTGAACACAGTAAATAAAATTAGATTATGAAGAGAAAAAGGAAATAAAAAAAAGAAGTTAAATGAAATTAGAAAAGGAACAAGAAATAAAAAAAAACAAAAGCAAAAAAAAAAGGAGTCAAAATTGAGTATGAAATTAAATTATATAAAAATAATATGATTTGGACCAAAATAAATAAACACAAAAAGAAAAAAAAAAGAAAAAAAAAAGAAAAAAGAAAATGAGAAACGAAGGAAAAAAGACAAGAAGCTGAGAAATAAAAAAGAAAATGAGGAAAAAGACAATAGGTAGGAAAGATAATTAATTTGATGGATAGAAAAATAAATAGGTAGATAAGAATAAATAGTTCTGCTTTTGTGGGTAATTATATCGTTCACCTCAAATATATGCTTTTTGGACCACTACATTTAAAACATGGTCGAAATTTACAAACTATTTAAAGTTTAGCCACATCAAATCAAACTTAAACTTCAAACCAATTTGAAGTTTGCACTATGAAAATCAAGCTCTAGATGTGAACTATGAAGTTCGAATAGGTCTGAAATTAGGCGCTGCAATTCAAACTCAAAAATTCTGACCTTCGGATGAAAGTTTGAAAACTTCTGCCCAAAGATGTGAACTTTTTTACTGTTATTATTGAACTTCAGACCCATATTTTAAAGCAAGAAGTTTTTCCATCTGATTAAACTGTAAATACATTATAAAAATGAGCTATATTTCAAATAGCGTATCTAAAAGTCGTTAGCTGGTGCAATTTCTACACGACATTATCACAGACTCTACATTCTCGCCCTTTTTCTTCACTCAAGAACCAACAACAACGTGTCTGGGACACTATCCTTGCTAGGTAAGATTTTCTTCAATTAGGTAAGATTTTCGTTGTTATTTGTTCTTAAAATGTGTCTGACGTTTCACGTGTAGATGTTGAAATTCGCAAAAAAAAATTAAATTTTATATTATCCACAATTTGAGTAGAGAAAACCTAAAGAGAATGAACTTTTGAACAATGTGTCCGTTTGTTGAATTTGCTTACTATTATTTACTCTGTAACATCTTATCTAGGTATTGAAAGAAATTTATATCCTTGTATTTCATGGTTGCTAGGTTTCTGTATCATTAATGGTATGACCAATGACGAAGTCAGTAATTTTGCAAAGGATGTTCAAGGATTAATATATATCTACAAAAAATAATTTTTGACGTGCATACATTTATAATTTTTTATATACTCAGTTTTAATTTTCTGACGAAGGATGTTCATCCGAATACCCTTCATTATTTTAATGAAGTATTAAATTATTAGACTAGGAGAGTTGTTTGAGGCAAATGGTGTTCACTGTTCTATTTCTGGTTCCTTTTTTTCTTTTACTACGCACCAAGTGCTATGCATACCAATACCAACTGCCCATCCAACGAGGCTTTTGGTGTATGCAATTTGACTATTAACAGGGAGATTAGGACTGAGGGACTCGAATTGAGGAAACTTGAAAGCATATTGTTGTTGTTGTAACAGTAAAATTGATCCAATACTAACTATTTGCGAAACTTTATGGGAACAGCTACTTATGATTCGTCAGGTTAAGGAGAGTTTTCCCTTGCACCAGAATACCATTTGTCTCTGCCTACCACTCTCCCACTAACTCCTTCACTACACTAGCAATTTGAAAAATCTAATTTTTTGTTCAACTGTAAAACCTTCGTTCTGCCTTGTGGTCTTCAACGAGCAAGACCTGTTGACTAATGCAGAAGGTAACTAACGTATTTTACTTTCACAAACTGTCTCAGTGTAGCACATTGCCTTCGTTGTTGCATACATTTGTGTCAATGAATATATATGCTTTAGTTGTGATATCTCTCTCGTGTGTGATATATTGCAACGTCTTAAACAAGTATTTAAGGGGAACAGAACTTCATCTCTGTTTCGTTAAAACTTAAATATATGGTCATTTTGCGCATCAATATATTACCTATCCTTTTTCATTATTTTACGGCTTGAAGCAACATTGATATTACAAAAGAAGAAAAATTACAAACAAAAAAAAAAGTATTACAAAAACAATAAGTGGTATACCATCAAAAGACGCCTATGGTTGAAAGAAAAGAGAAAATATGCGACTTGCATCTTATTACATCACTAGGATCGGGCACATTGAATTCACCAGGATTGCTGAGCACCAAGTCCCTTAAGTCCTTATACAACATGAAATTAAGTTACAGGCGGATACAATGTGATTTCAAAGTACAATTATTCATCTATTTTACATTATTTCGAGCTTTCCATAATGGCGTGTAATTACAAAGAGGGGCGATCACGCGGCTTCAGCAAAACCCAGTTGAAGATTACCATAGTCAAATACAGTATGATACACCCCCATGAATACATTACCAAGAATCCTGCAAGTACATGAATCTTTTGGTATGAAACAGATAAGCTTATAAGACTATTTGAATAAATTGAGGTAAGTGTAGTATTCTTGTTTATGACCTTTTGCCAAGACTAATGCACGAAAGTAACACATGTTTTTTCCTTGTTACCTTGTAAAGAGAAATGGTTGTAAGAACAATAAAAACATACCAAAGAGGACCACGAGGTGGTGGCACATCCAAAGCAACAAACCCACTGAGGCAAATGGTAGCAATCCCCTCCCCACTTTTCAAAATATACTGGAAACAGAAGTTGAGTTTTAACAGGGTATAACAAAGCCATTAATAACAGATTTTTAATTAGATAGCTATTTGGAAAAAAGGAGAATATGATTTTTAACACTTGGTCTACTTTCATGTAGGAAAGTCCTCCATTTAGTTTTATGTTATAATCATGATAATAAGGGAAAAAGCCACCTCACAGCCACAGTTGAAAGAGGGCTGAGTAATTTTGCAGTTGGAACGGGAACTTAGGCACCACAGATGTTCCACTCAAGATTATGCAACATAAAATTAGGAAGAGAGGCATAACCTGTTCTGGAGTGAGGACAAAATCCTTATCACCAATATTAAATGTAACATTTGGCATGGATGATATGCTATTGCAGTCGATTACAGATTGTCCCGTAGGACTTGGTAATTTCTCACAGAGCTGTGAAACACCAAACATTAGACATTAAGACAATGTTCTGCACTACTTAACGAGAAAATTCACTCATGAATTTCACCTGATTCACATATTCTATCACACTCTCCTTTGTTGTCTTCTGTTTGAGCTGGTTCTGCATCCAAATTACAGCCATCTCACAGGCAGTGCACAATGGGGCTTCTCCTATGGAACTTCCTTCATTTTCCTTCTCAATGACTGTTCTGATATTCGAGCTGCAAAATTTGTTGGAGCATTATTGAGGTGACATCAGATTTTGGCAATTGTGGGACTAAATATCACCAGATTGTCACATGGTTACACAATTCAACATGTATAGTAGCAGAAGTAGATCCTTGGTTCAAATCTCATTACCATCCTTCATCATAATGAATGCCCATGAAAACATCAGACTTACACGTAAGAGAGTGTGTCGAAGATATAATTAAATAAGATTTGTGACATCTTTGACAGCTTAAGTTTTTAAACGAGATGATTATACAATTCAACATAAATAACATAGCTCTAGAGCCTTGACAGAACACCCTTGACAACGATATTTTCAAATGATTTCATTAATGAAGATAAATCCTCTTAACTTGCAGTTAAAAGAAAGATCTAAGCCTGATCTCTCTAGAGAATTTGACTATCTGCTCAGATGCAAAAATCTAAGAACAAACTAGGTGCCTGCCTTAGTTTTACAACTCTGAAACCTACCTTCAATTTGTCACAATAGTAATTCTGCTAATGTAAAAATTAGTTTTTCCCCTATAATAACATCACAAAAACCACCTTAATTCACATATGCTCCAAAGCCAGATGGTCCAGTTCAACTTTTTTGGAAAGAGGGGGAAAGCATCCATACCTGAAATGCTGAGCTCCATTAAGATAACATAAACCTGCTTGTAAACAAATTTGATCAGCTGTAACCTGCAGACAATTAGTAGTACCATCATATCTACAATGTCACTTTAGTGGCTCAAATAAACTAAAGAAGAGAAATAGAACAAACCCCTGATACTAGTAAATCCCAAATCATTTCCCCATATTGAGAAATGGTTTCTTTACATTCCATGCTCAATACTCCTTCTGCTCCAATGGCATGGTTGACTTGTGTCACAACAGCCTGTTATGTACTTGCTATAATTACTTTCAAGAATTTGTTTAAGATAACTAGATAGTCGAAAGGTCTACAACTTCTGCAACAATTCAAAGAAAGTAAATCATACAGTTGGACCAGCAAGCAATGATGTTCCAGAATCCACTATAGCAGCACAACCGCCTTCACAAAAGCCTGTAAGGGAAAAGTATTAGGACAAAAAAAACTTAAGACTCTTATTCTTATCTTAGGCTCGTAATTTTTTATGAGGCTTTTCAATATCTTTATTGTTCCAATATACAGAGTCTTCAATCTTGGACAGCAACGCTCACCTGTTGATTGGTTCCCAATAGAGAAATCTCCCATTTTAAACTGAAACAGAAAAAGGAAAAGAACAGATGGGGGACAGTGAAAAAAGGAAAAAGTAATGGAAACCATAGTGGGAAAAAAATTCAAGTACCTGCCAGTAACCTTTCTGAGTCAAAGGAACATAAGTATGTTTATCCTTGAAGTGTTTTGGATCAACACCACCAAAAACAAGTTCACCTCCCTCTTTTGCATTTGTATCGCGATTAAGCCAGAAAGAGAACACAGGCTCCTTTACGAGATCTTGCTTCACCATATTGTACCTGCACATAGATCATGAATCAAACAGACAAGATTCCAAAAATTGAGAAGAAAGCAAAACAAGATAGAATTGGTTAAAAACTGAAGTGAACAAATGAATTGCAGGAATTATTACCAGAGAGGTGTAGTGTTTCCAACAGCAATTTCCTTGAAACCAAGCCCAAGTATTCCATCAAACTTTGCCACTATAAATGTAATACTTGGTTCTCGTGTCGCCTCGATAAAGACCTGAAGAAGTTCATGTAAATATCTCATCCATTGTGTTTTAAGAAGAACAGAAAGGACCAAAATATGAGTGTGATGAGTTACTGTCAAGCCAGAATTCACCTGATCCGTGACTAGAAGGTCACCAACTTGAACATTATCTTGACTAAGAAATCCTGAAATTGATCCAGATCCATAGTGGATTGAACAAGATTCTCCTGGATCAGAATAAACATCAAATATAATCAGAAACCATCAATAAATAACTACTTGTCTATCAATGAATGTGAATGAAATATAACATTAAACTATGATATGATCATCACCTTTTTTTGTGTATGTACTAGACTTGCTTGCCTTGTATTTGGAATGGATCCAGCATGCAATCTGGGAATAATTCAAGTTTAAGGAAAAATTCCGTATAAACCGGTAATTCAACAAAGGAACAAAAGAATTCAAATTATATACACTAAAAGTGTAAGGATTTTTGTTACTATCAGTATAGTTTAACTTGTGATAGCAATAATTAAGTACCATCTTACCAATTAATATTTTCTTATAGAGATTTACATGTAATTACCTTATAAGTGACCTGATATATAACTAACCTATGCGCCGTTAGCACATAGAACTTAAACATTAACTAAAAAGAAGCACAACTTACAGAGAAATAACATCTTGATGATGGAACCCAGAGATTAGAACTCCCTGTATCAAATATGACAGTGAAATTTTGAGGGGGTGAACCAATACTAATCTCTCCATAATATTGAGCATCCAAATAGTTCTTTAAGGAGACGATATCTGAATCTTTGTCAGATTTCTTCTTCTTCTTCTTTTGTATGTCCTTCATCACATGCTTCCCATATCTGTCTTCAAGTCTAGCTACATTGGCTGCATTTAAGCTACTGATATCTAATTGTCGCTTCTTCAGACTAATTCTTAGCAAACTATCAGAGGAAGCAGGAAATACAAAGCAGGCAATGGCCAATAAAAGGAGAGCAGCCCAAAGATGCTTCCTTTCCATGTTCAAACAGTGCCTGTACAACAGCAAAAACCAAGCTTTATGAGAATGTCAAGCAGCAAAAATGAATGCAACTTATTATATATGAAGTATCTATATTCTTTCTACATGGTGATGATTGTCTTAACATGACATGAATTATCAAGCCAAATGGAGAATCAAAAGCTGATCATCAACAAACATATAATTCAAGAAGAAACATGCAGAGTGTCAGACCTTAAAGAGTGGTTAGAGCAACTAGAAAAGAGTAGAAGCTTTGAGATATAGATTCTATTCAGGTTACCACAGAGTACGTAGATTGAATTAGGAGATATTTCATGGAGAAGGTATTGCTCTTTGTCCACGACCAACTAAATAGCCGAGGCCCGACAGAAAAGAACAACATGATAATTGGTACGTACGCTTTTGGCATGCAAAGTTTGGTAATAATACATTATCAATAGTATATTTAGTTATGATTAAGTGGTAAGTGTTATGTAAATTTACGCTAAGACAGGTCATATAGTCATTGATTTGGTGAAATACCAGGAATTTATAATTCTTTTCCACAAATGTGCGTGGTTGATTTGAGGATTTGTGCGACAACACAGATTTTTGGAAATATTTCTATGAAAAGAAAATACTTCATCCGCTCCATTTCGTGTATGAAGATTTTCGATTGGGCATAATATTTAAGAGAAAAACAAAGCTTTTTGGGCTATGTCAAAAGTACTAGGAAAACTTATAATTTTAAATATATTATAATATTTTTATGGGTATAAGAGCATGTAGCGAGATGGATCTCGGATTTGAACTTTACATGTTCACATTCATAATTATGTGAATATAAAGGGATCTCAAATATAGAAAAATAACATTCTTTTTGGAACAAACTAAAAAGAAAAGTGTAAATACTGTTATGCAATAAAGGAGTACTTTACTCTTTAATACTCCCTCCGTCCAATTTATATGGCAGCATTTAGCTAGGCGCAAAGTCTAAGAAAGGAAATGAGACTTTTGAAACTTGTAGTTTAAATCAAGCCATAAATATTTGTGTGCTATAATTCATCTCACTAAGGATAAAATAGGAAGTTTAAAGTCAAATTATTTTCAAATAAGAAAGTATGATTTTTGTTTTTTGCGAAATAAGCTAAAAATGAAAGTATGACACATAACTTGGGACAGAAAAAATATGATCTTTAAAACAAAAAAAACAAAAAAAGGTGTTTCGATAATTGTTGTTTTTCAGAATTTTGTTCTGTAAAAAATTCCGGAAGGTCTCTCAAAATTTGTTTATAAAGGTCATAAACATTGTTAGACAAATTAAGCGAAAAAGAATAATAGAACATAGAGTCATATAAATTACTTCAGATATGCTCTTTTGAAATCATATAACATTAGTAGTAAGTTTCTACAAGACTTTTCCAATATAATGGCCTTACCAGATAAGGAAAAGAATACAGGTTCTTTCAGCTATTATTATGATTTTTATTCTCTTCTTCCTTTGGAATTTAATGTTGTCCAAACAAGTTAATTTAACTCTAGGGAGCACTAGTTAGAAATTGAAGAACTAATTAATCGTATTTAGGTGATAAATGTTTTTTATATACGTAGACAACATGTTATCCATATATTCATTTGGCGCAAAGATTGAATACAATTTTGTTTTTGTCTTTTTTCATAAAAAAGCTGATATGAAATGATACAGGGAGAGTGCACACTACAGTATTTGCAAAGAAGACCGTGGCATGATTTTGGCATTTAATTTGAAAGCTCACGCTCATACTTGAGATATGGCAGTAATGACATCTTGATTTATCTTTGAGGAAATGACCTCGAAATTTCCTTCGAAGATGTAGACAAAAATATTGATCATCAAACATGGTTACAAAATCGGATGATATAGTTACGTTATCCCTGTGCAAATACGGGGCGGATCCAAGGGCACAAGGGTGAACCCTTTTCTTAAAATTATATTGTATATATAAAATTAATGTATAAATAGTGAATGTTGAATTTCCTTGTTTTCTTTGTATGATTACATTTTTAAATTTTGAATCGCCCTAGTGATAATCTCGGCTACAAAATGTAGTAAATTACAATCACCCAGTGTAATTCTTTTTTTTTCGTGTAACGCTCGTTTTTATTTTCAATTCAAGTATTATCAAAATCTGTCATGTTCAATGATTTGGCGATCCCAGTAATATATAAGATGTTAGCCCTTAAGGGAAATGACGTAGAAATTTCCTCCGAAGATGTGTTGACAAAAGATTGATCGCCGAACATTATTGCAAATGAAGGTTCTTGCGTTTCCCCCAAAAATGTCGTGAATTGCAAATTACTCCCCTACAATTTTCTTTCTGTTTTACCTGTTATAACCCTTACTGTTTTCTCTTTTTTTCTCTTTATATTTTGACATTCATTTTCTCTATAGTATTTGGTGAACTTATAAACCTTGCCTATAATATTTCAAAAGGTTACGACGAACACTAAAAACCTACGCAAGAAAATGTTAATCACTTTGGTATCATGTATATTTCTAAAATAAGTTTTCATTTCTACACATGTTTAATAGTAAATGATTTTATTGAGTTACTTTTGATTTTATATTGAAATTAATCTATTTATACAATTATATACGGTCAAAACCGGGTTCGCCCTTCGTGTAATTAGTCGAGATTGGAACATGATCGACCGAGGGTCGTCACCATAATATCGAGATGAAATCTGAAGCCACGTTATCGAGCTCAAGATTCAGGGACCGATCAATACCGAGCTCGAAGTCAATATCGAGATTGAGTACAAATCGAACTATGACATGAAGTGGTATAATCGAGCTCTAGATCCAGAGACCGATCAATACCGAGTTCGAGACCCAGAGACCGACTGATACTGAGACCGACCGATATTGAGCCAAGAGACAAAGAGCCGTTGTAGCCGCACTAGGAGAGAAAATCTCGGCGGGAATTAAGGAAAAATTAATTAACTAATCTATCATGGGATCCCCACTATGTATTTTTAATAATATTCCAAGTAGGTTCTTCCACTATATAAAGAGTGGCTATTATTTCTGTAAGCCATTCAAGATTGAACATTCAGAGAAGAAAACATTGATACACTCATATTCTAAAGATTATTACATTGATATATAGTTAAGATCATCTTTTTTTGAGTTGGGACATTGGTTCATCTTGCTTGTTTATAAATTATTCTCCACTCAATTTGGTTCGTATTTCATTTTTTTATACAGTCAATATTCGATATATTTCTAATTACTTTTTCGATTTGTACCAAGCTATACCACGTAGCCTTAGAACTACATATAAATTCAACTCTATCGTTTTTCAGGTAAACAGTTTGGCGCCCACCGTGGGGCTAAGGATAATAGTGGTTATTTGGTGCGAATCTCTGTGAAACACACTGTTTTACACTTTCTCTTGGAAGTATCTTTTATTTCAGGCTGAAAACGACGAATTCACAATTAATGGCCCTACTTATCGACAATAAAGTTGGCCATCAAGATAAGAACAACAACTTAACGCCCGGGGGTGAAAGGCCACTTGTCGATCCCATTGGAGTTCGGGTCGAAGAGACAATAGACGTTAATTCATATGTGGCCATCGAGGCAAACCAACGCTCCGATTTTGAAAATAGCATTCATGGTGGAACTCGATCTGCAGCTCGCAGTACCCAAAACGCTGCGGAAAATGGAATCAGCTTGCGTATGATTTTCGAAATATTACAAGCTCAACAAGTAGCAATAGCCCAGTTGCAGAGCCAAACCCAAGAACCGACCAGGATCGAGCCCAGTCCACCCCAAGAAGTCACCTACAAAACGGGGCAAGCTGTAGTGAGGTCAAATGAGCAAGAATCGGGGACTAATCCCAAAATTGTTAAGATGCTCGAGGAACTGACAAAACGAATAGAGTCAGGAGAAAGGAGGATTGAAGCAAATGACAAAAAAGTAGAAATGTATAACTCCAGAGTTGATCAGATCTCGGAGGCACCACCGATATTGAAAGGCTTGGATTCCAAAAAATTCGTAAAAAAGCATGTCCCCCCGAGCGCAGCTCCGAAACCGATCCCCAAGAAGTTCCGCATGCCTGAAATACCTAAATATAATGGAATGACCGACCCCAATGAACATGTCATCTCTTATACATGTGCCATTAAAGGGAACGATCTAGAGGACGACGAGATCGAATCTGTATTATTGAAACAATTCGGTGAAACTCTGTAAAAGGGAGTAATGATATGGTATCATAATTTACCGTCTAACTCTATCGATTCTTTTTCTATGCTTGCAGATTCTTTCGTAAAAGCACACGCTGGAGCCATAAAGGTCGAAACCAGGAAGTCGGACCTTTTCAAGGTAAGACAAAAGGATAACGAGATGCTAAGAGAATTCGTATCTCGTTTCCAAATGGAACGAATGAACCTACCACCAGTCACAGGCGATTGGGTTATTCAAGCTTTCACTCAAGGTCTGAATGAACGAAGCTCGATAGCTTCACGACGGTTGAAGCAGAACCTGATCAAGTACCCAGTTATTACCTGGGCCGATGTTCATAATCGGTATCAATCGAAAATTATAGTCAAAGACGACCAGTTGGGTTCTCGGCCTGTTATTAAAAGGGACATCAATAGAGAACAAAGGCCGATCAGGGACCGATACCGGCCATATAGTGAAGATTATAGGTGTAACGAACCAAGACCTAACCTATTACAAAGCAATAAAAGAAGTGATTAAGGCCAAGGGTCTCGGGGGCTAATGAACAAGAATGGGTTCGACAGGCATACTGGACCTAAGGAAGCACCGCGATTATCAGAATATAACTTCAACATCGATGCATACGACATCGTGTCGGCTATCGGACGCATCAAAGATACTAAATGGCCCCGACCTCTGCAGGAAGATCCAACCCAGAGGAATCCCAATCAAATATGAGAATATCATGGCACTCATGGCCATAGAATGGAAGATTGCAGGCAATTAAGAGAGGAGGTAGCCCGGTTATTCAATAAAGGACACCTTCAAGAATTTTTAAGTGACCGGGCCAAAAACCATTTCAAAAATAGGGATTTCAGAAGACAAAAACGAACAATAAGAGCCATAACACATCATCCACATGATCATCGGTGGGATCGATATCCCCCAGGGGACGGGGCTTAAACGCACTAAGATGTCGATTGAAAGAGAGAAGGATCTCGGTCTTACGATTACACACCTAAAGGAATCTTGTCCTTTAGTGATGAAGACGCGGAAGGAATCATGCAACCCCATAATGATGCGTTGGTAATATCTGTACTTATAAATAAAACTCAAGTTAAGCGTGTGTTAATTGATCCGGGTAGTTCGGCCAACATTATTAGATCAAAGGTCGTAGAGCAGCTCGGTCTACAGGACCAGGTCATGCCCGCAACCCTAGTTCTAAACGGATTCAATATGGAATGTGAAACTACTAAGGGCGAGATAATCCTCCCAATAAATGTGGCCGGGACCATCCAAGAAACGAAGTTTCACGTGATCGAAGGCGACATGAGATATAACTCTCTTTTTAGAAGGTTGTGGATCCACAATATGAGAGTTGTACCCTCGACCCTCCACCAGATTCTGAAATTCCCAACATCGGAGAGAGTCAAAATGGTCTACGGAGAACAACTGGTAGAAAAAGAAATGTTTGCCATCGATGAGGTGATTCTGATATCTACACTATCATCGACAAAGGGATCAGATTCGAAGGAGGAATACGATACCAAATAGCAATCACAAACGTCAGCCTCGACCCAACTAGAGAATCAGAAGACTAATGAAGATGATGACTATGGGATCCCTCGATCCTTTATGGTCCCCGATGATACCAACGCTACCCAGTTAACGGTCGAAGAACTGGAGCAAATCACGCTAGTCGAACATCTGCCCGAGCGAAAGATATACCTGGGCACGGGGTTAGATCCGAGCTTAGGAAAAATCTTATTCAATTTCTTATAACTAACATGAACTGTTTCGCTTGGTCCCATATCGACATAACATGGATACCACCAGAGATAGCCACTCATAGACTAAGCTTGGATCCAAAATTCCGTCCGATAAAGCAAAAAAGAAGGCCCTAATCCGAGATCAAACATGCCTTCATCAAGGATGAAGTAACCAAACTTCTTAAAATAGGATCCATTCGAGAAGTTAAATACTCCGAATGGCTAGCAAATGTGGTGGTGGTCCCTAAGAAAGGAAAAAAACTTAGAATGTGTATAGATTATAAAGACTTGAACAAAGCATGCCTTAAGGATTCCTTTCCTTTTCCTAGCATCGATCATATGATCGATGCCATGGTCGGTCACGAGACTCTCAGTTTTATCGATGCCTACTTTGGGTACAACCAAATACAAATGTACCCGTAGGATCAAGTAAAGACCTCATTTGTCACTAAGTACGATACCTATTGTTATAACGTAATGCCATTCGGTCTAAAAAATGCTGGTGCAACTTATCAACGCCTAGTAAATTGAATGTTCGAAAAATAATTAGAAAAATCAATGGAAGTTTATATTGATGACATATTAGTTAAGTCCCTACGAGCAGAGGACCAGTTAAAGCATTTGCAGGAAACTTTTGACGTACTAAAAAAGTACAATATGAAGCTTAACCCCGAAAAATGTGCATTCGGAGTTGGCTCAGGCAAGTTTCTTGGTTTCATGGTATTCAACCGAGGAATCACAATCAACCCCAATAAAATCAAAGCTATCGAGGACATCACGGTAGTAGATAATGTGAAGGTCGTGCAAAGGTTAACGGGGAGAATAGCCGCCTTGGGACGATTCATTTCGAGATCCTCAGATAGGAGCCACCGATATTTCTCACTGCTTAAGAAGAAAAGCAACTTTGCATGGACTCTGGAATGCCAGCACGCTTTGGAAGAACTAAAGAAGTATTTATCAAGCCCCCCTCTGCTTCATACCTCGAAAGTGGACGAACAACTAAACCGCTATTTATCGTAGATAGCGGTAAGTGGAGTCCTGGTTCGAAAAGAACGAGGTACGTAATTCCCTATTTATTATGTCAGTCGGACCTTAGGCGAGACCGGAACTAGATATCCACACTTAAAACAAATAGCGCTTGCTTTAATAAGCGCCTCTAGGAAATTAAAACCATATTTCCAATCTCATCTGATATATGTTGTAACAACTTATCCTCTTGGAAACATTTTGTGCAAACCCAAGCTTTCGGGTCGATTCGCCAAATAGGCCATAGAAATCGGTGGGTACGATATCGAGTATCGACCCCAAACCGCTATCAAGTCTCAAATCTTGGTGGACTTCGTGGCTGACGTTTTGCCAACCCTCGTGCTCGAGATTGAAAGAGAGCTACTTATAAAATCGGGTACCTCTTCGGGAGTCTGGACCCTTTTCACAGATGGTGCCTCGAACGCGAAGGGGTCCGGATTAGGCATTGTACTAAAATCACACACAGGTAATGTAATTAGACAGTCTATCAGAACTACGAAATTGACAAATAATGAGGCCGAGTATGAGGCCATGATTACAGGTCTCAAACTAGCTAGAAGCTTGGGAGCAGAGATCATAAAAGCTAAGTGTGATTCCCTCCTCGTGGTAAACCAAGTTAATGGGACTTTTGAGGTCAGAGAAAATCGAATGCAAAGGTACTTGGATAAATTACAGGTGACTCTATATCAATTTAAAGAATGAACTTTGCAACATGTACCCCGAGAACAGAACTGCGAGGCCTACACTCTTGCGAACTTAGGTTTATCAGTCAAAGATGACGAACTCAACTCGGGGACTGTCGTACAACTCATAAAATCGGTGATCGAAGAAGGTCACACCGAGATAAATTCCACAAGTCTAACCTAGGATTGGAGAAAGAAATATATAGAGTACTTCAAGAACGAGAAGCTTCCATCATATCCAAAGGAATCGAGAGCTTTGCGCATAAAGGCAGCACGATTCACCCTATCCGAAGACGGAACGCTATTCAGAAGGACTTTTGATGGACCATTGGCAATATATTTGGGACCAGGAGATACCGATTAAATACTACTGGAAATTCACGAGGGCACTTGTGGAAACCATTCTGCTGCCGATTCGCTGGTCCACAAAGCGATCAGAGCAGGGTATTATTGGACCGATATGAGCAAAGATGCAAAGGAGTTCGTTCGAAAATGCGACAAATGCCAAAGACATGCGCTCGTGATTCATCAACCCGGGGAGCCACTCCATTCGGTCCTATCTCCATGGCCTTTCATGAAATGGGGGATGGACATTGTCGGCACCCTCCCGTCGGCTCCAGGTAAACCTCAGTTTATTTTGTTTATGACTGATTATTTTTCTAAATGGGTTGAAGTACAGGCTTTCGAGAAAGTCAGAGAAAAAGAAGTGATAGACTTCATTTGGGACCACATCATATGCCAATTCGGGGTGCCAGCCGAGATTGTATGTGATAATAGAAAATAATTCATCGGCAGTAAAGTAACTAAATTTCTCGAGGATAACAAGATCAAAAGGATCCTATCAATACCCTACCATCCCAGCGGCAACGGACAAGTTGATTCGACCAACAAAACCATCATCCAAAATCTTAAGAAGAGATTTACCAACGCCAAAGGAAAATAGAAAGACATACTGCCCGAGGTCCTATGGGCATATCGCACAACATCGAAATTCAGTATTGGAGCAACGCCATTCTCGTTGGTCTATGGCGTCAAAGCTCTGATCCCGGTTGAGGTCGGAGAACCTAGCATCAGCTTTTGATATGCAACAAAGGAGTCGAATAACGAGACCATGAACACAAGCTTTGAATTATTGGATGAAAGACGAGAGGCCGCTCTCGTCCAGTTGGCCGCACAAAAACAGCAGATCGAAAGATACTACAATCGAAGAACCAATCTTCGACATTTCAAAATCGGGGACTTAGTACTAAGGAAAGTCACCCTCAACACCCGAAATCCGAATGAAGGAAAATTGGGTCCGAACTGGGAAGGACCATATCAGGTCCTCGAAATCATCGGAAAGGGGTCCTACAAGCTCGGCGTGATAAACGGCAAACAGCTACCGAGCAATTGGAACGTTTTGCACCTAAAACGATATTACTGCTAAGGTACGACCCTCCCATGTTCATTTATATTTTGAAATTAACCCTTGCAGGTGTTCGACCAAAAACATGGATGGATTATTCAACTTGAATCCTTTAGGTCTGAAAGTACGCATTGCACTCTTTTTCCCTTAGACCGATTTTATCTCAAATTGATTTTTTGGCAAGGTTTTTAATGAGGCAACCATTGATCGTGCTAACTTAGAACAATTCAATAGTATCCGAGGCCTCTTTACAATCAAACTCGAATATTGGGGGGCCTTACCCTCGAATACATCAAGTTCGATGCAAGACAGTTACTTCATGGCAACAGGGTTTCGATAGGGAAAATTGTAAGGGCCAAATGATCAAAACGAACCATGCCCGTGTAGTTTGCTCGAGCCCGGCACAAAACATGAACAAATGTATAATGCCTTATAAAGATAAATTTCTTCTTTACCGATATCTCATATCTCAGAAAAGATTTTTCTGATCTATTATGCAAACAGGCTTAAGGGCCGACCATGACCGGAGTTTGAAAAATTACCCATAAATCGGGGACTGCCAACCGAAAAATCAATGAGATCAAGCTCCACATAATCCTAAGGGATACATTACTTCGCGTTCGAGCAAACACTCACTCGACCATTAAGCCTAAGGGCTACATTACTTCGAGTTCGAGCAAACACTCACCCAACCATTAAGCTTAAGGGTTACATTACATCGAGTTTGAGCAAACACTCACTCGACCATTAAGCCTAAGGGCTACATTACTTCGAGTTCGAGCAAACACTCACCCAACCATTAAGCTTAAGGGTTACATTACATCGAGTTTGAGCAAACACTCACTCGACCATTAAGCCTAAGGGCTACATTACTTCGAGTTCGAGCAAACACTCACCCAACCATTAAGCTTAAGGGTTACATTACATCGAGTTTGAGCAAACACTCACTCGACCATTAAGCCTAAGGGCTACATTACTTCGAGTTCGAGCAAACACTCACCCAACCATTAAGCTTAAGGGTTACATTACATCGAGTTTGAGCAAACACTCACTCGACCATTAAGCCTAAGGGATACATTACTTCTAGTTCGAGCAAACACTCACTTGACCATTAAGCCTAGGGGCTACATTACTTGAGTTCGAGCAAGCACTCACTCGACCATTAAGCCTAAGGGCTACATTACTTCGAGTTCGAGCAAACACTCACTCGACCATAAAGCCTAAGGGTTGTTTTTCACTTCGAGTTGGAGAAATCATTCTCACTCGACCGTTAAGCCCAAGGGACACATTGATTCAAGTTCGAACTATTTCCCCAAACTGGGGATTACGTATCAAGCTTAAAAATTCTACTCTGTTTCAAGTTTGATCAAATCATTTCATTTGACATATATCCATCGAGCCTAGGGTCCACCTCAGTTCGAATTGGGACATTCACTTGGGGACTGCCTATAAGAAACAATTGAGTGCAGTACTTACTACCGGGTTTTACTATCTCAATCTTGGACCTTCGAATAATCATTCAATGCTAAGGCGCTTTTGACCTTTGTATAAATTAACAAAAAGGCAAAAGATTCGGAAGCCATAAAAGGGAAAAGGTTTTATATACAAATCTTTTACAAAGGCAACTCAGCCAGAATGAAATTCTTTACAAAGGCCAAAAGCAACCTCAAAAGAAATAACAATAACTACCTAAGATCCTAAATGGCTTGGTCTTCATCGAAGGTCGCGTCCTCGGCATCTGCCCCATATTCAGATTCGCTAGGGCTATTGGAGTCTCCCTCAAGGAAGGCCAGCCTTCGAGCCTTGTTCTCCTCCGCCTTGGCAATTTCAATCTCGACCCCAACATCAAAGCCCTGAGCACTGACCTCCTCGAGAGCTTCTCTCTGAGCCTGCCATTTAGCATGCTCGACCATGCTCTTGGCTTTGTCTTGGTTGACCTCAACATCGATCCTGAACTGGGCCACTTTAGCATCAGCTCTTTTATTGGCTTCGATCACCTCAGATCTGGCCACTTCAAGTTCATCAGCCAAGCTTGCTTTATCAGAAATAGCCAGATCTAACCGATGTTAAAGCTCCTTCAACCTCTCGATCAGCCCCGAGGCATTTTCTTTTGCAGATCGAAGTTGGGCCTCAGACAACTCCAACTGAGCTTGAATGACTTCCTTTTTCGAGGCAAGAATATCCATATTCTTTTTAAATTCTTCCGCCTTGGCTAATAGCCCATCTACCCGTGAGTTGAGCCGTCTGATCTGATCGATCCTATGCCGAACCTGCAGAATCAGATCATTAGTGGTTATCTCCAATTCATCTTCACTATCATGGAAAATGCGGAATAGCGGCTCAGCCATCTCCTCGTGCTCTTCCCGAGCTGCTATCAAATCTGCTCGAAGTTTTTCACGAAGATGCTTGTAAGAGTCACTCTTCTTAGTGAGGTTCAGAACCTAAGCCTAGTGCTCCTCCCGGATTCGGAGGAAGGCCTCGCGATGCATCACCGAAGCCCACAAACATAGGAAAAATGTTAGAATTAACTACATATATAAATATAAGAGAAACAACAAAGATGCCATCGAAGTTACCCGATTAAGAGCATGTTGGGCCTCGTTGAAAAGACAGACGGGTCCTACCGCATTCATCGGTGATTGATCCTCTTCGGTCACCAAGGACTGAAGGTAACTGGAAACCCCCATGGGGGGAGAGAAAATTCGGGTATCTTCCGGGATGGAGAGCACTACCCTCCGCCTACGATCGGGATCAACACTCGGGGCCGGGAATCGGTCCACCAATTTCAGAACTGATAAAGATCCGGCAGAGTCCGACCATGATGCTTTCTTTGGTATCGGTAATGCATCAAACCCGATAGCCTCCTCCGAGGAAGCTGAATCAATCCCATCCAGAAAACCGTGGATATCGGTCGGCTCTTGAATGCCCTCGTAGGATCGACCTTCCAACATGCTGGCCTCACGGATCATAGCATATGATATCTGAGGGGATCTAGTAATATCGACTATCCCGAGCTTGACCCTTGAGATATCTTCTACCCGAGATGTCCTACCCTTGGTCTCTCTCTCGACTATCTCAGCTCGAGATTGAATATTCTCGGCTTTCCCTTGTTCGGGAATCACGGCCAGAACTCCCTTGTTAACCTCCGCCGATTCAGAGGATTGTTGTATCACAACATTTTCCCACACACAGGGCAACTCCTCTTCTTCTTCTTCGGGCTCGTCCCTTAATCGGCAGATCGTGTCCAAAAGCATGATATCGGAGCCCCCCTTGGGTTTGCGAGTTCTCTTCACCAGGTTTTTCTTGTCCGAGACCGGGGAACTCGGTGCATCTTTTCTTTTCCTCTCTTTAACCTGCTTCAGAGCAGGGACCTCTTCATCACCAGATGGGGGCCTTATAACAACATCTTTCTCGAGTCCTACAAAGGAAGAAAGGAGGGTAAGTAAGTGAAGAATATCGAGCTACAAACAAACTAAGAAAGAGACTTACCATGACTACGGGCCTCCTATCGACCCTTTGATAGTTCCACCCAAGCACGCTCAGAATACGGTCTATGCGGCACAGGACCTTCAACCCATTATTTAAGGTCCGGGATCAGTTCCTGCATCTGAGCCACAGCTGTCAGAAAAGAAATAGTGGATCAAGAAAATGAAAGGCGGTCCCAAATTAAAATGCGCGAAAGGAAGCAAATACTCACGGCTCATATTCTATTTCTCAGAAAACGTCATGTGAGCGGCAGAAATCAGGTCCGAGGTTTTGAATTGAACAAACCGGCCCATCCAACCCCGATCACGAGTTTCGTCTATACTCGAGAACGACGCTTTAGTGGCTCGGCGAGCTAGCTTGATCAGCCCTCCTCGATAGAGTTAGGAATTATAAAGGCGCATAAGGTGATAGAGGGTGAAAAGACACCCCTCGATTTTTCTTGAGAAGAATCGAAGAAGAATCACTATTCTCCAAAACGATGAATTTGGCCAAGGGTCACGTCGTATCTTTTACAAAAAGTGCAGATGACGGGATCTAATGGATCCAATATGAAAGGGTAAGTATAGATACTTAAGAACCCTTCCACATGGATAGTAATTGATTCTTCGGGCGATGGGACTACCACGTGCTTGTTGCCCCAGTTGCATTCCTTTTTTACCTTTTCGAGAATTTTCTCGGTGATTGAACACTGGTACCTCGAGACCGGCTCACATCGGCCCTGTACCAAAGAAGGTTTTTCAACTTTGAAATCAATGACAGTCGAGCACCCTACTGGAACGAACTCCTCGGGGCGGGGCTCCGCCGCATCCTCGCCGCCGGTAGGCCGCGATGAAGAAACAGCCTCTTTCTGCGACACCGTTTGGAGGTTTTCGCCATTGATAAATAAAAGAGAATTGGGTTTGTTTGTGATGTATAGTATATGTAGTAGAGGGGTTTTGGAAGAAGATACAAGAGCAGAGAAAAAACTTTTGAGTAACAAGTTTGGGTGTGAATAAAAGTTTGAATATTTATAGGCTTGATAATAACGGTTCAGAATCGGTAGTGGCCGACCAATGACTGACAAACATTTAATTCCTTGGTAACTGGACCGATGGGACGTTTGTCGCATACGTCATAATCGGGATCATCGTTGGCGTCATTGCCCACCTAGTTGGAATTCGAAAAATCATATCGTTTCTCGCCACATTCCTTCCGAGAAATGAAGGGACTATCTGTATACGGTCAAAACCGGGTTCGCCTTTCGTATAATTAGTCGATATTGAAACATGATAGACCGAGGGTTGTTACCATAATATCGAGATGAGATCTGAAGCCAGGTTATCGAGCTCAAGATTTAGGGACTGATCAATACCGAGCTCGAAGTCAATATCGAGATCGAGTCCAAATCGAACTATGATATGAAGTGGTGTAATAGAGCTCGAGATCTAGAGACCGATCGATACCGAGCCCGAGTCAATATCGAGCTCGAGACCCAGAGACCTATTGATACCAAGACCGACTGAGATCGAGCCAAGAGACAAAGAGTCATTGTAGTCGCACTGGGGGAGAGAATCTCGGCGGGAATTAGGGAAAAGCTAATTAAATAATCTATCATGGGATCCTCACTATGTATTTTTAATAATATCCCAAGTAGGTTCTTCCACTATATAAAGAGTGGCTATTATTTTTGTAAGCCATTCAAGATGAATATTGAGAGAAGAAAATATTTATACACTCACATTCTAAAGATTATTACATTGATATATAGTTGAGATCATCCTTTTTTGAGCTGGGACATTGGTTCATCTTGCTTGTTTATAAATCGTTCTCTACTCAATTTGGTTCGTATTTCATTCCTTTATACAATCAATATTCGATATATTTCTAATTACTTTTCCGATTTATACCAAGCTATACCACGCATCCTTAGAACTACATATAAATTCAACTCTATCCGTTATTCGGGTAAACAACAATAAGCTATGTCTATTACTACAAATTTTAAATGACGAAGACTTCTACAATATGTAAACATGTTACTCCATGTTATAATGTCATAAAGAGATATCTTAGTAGGAATTAATATCTCCTATATTTGCTATTTTTGACGTGCCAAATCGGTTTCGAGAAAACAAATAGAAAGATGACCCCCAACTAAGGATGTTGCCTTCTTTTGGTTTGTGCAGATCGAAACGTCGTATGGCCTCTGATTTCTTGTAGGGTAGAATATATTTTCAAATGTATATATGTACGTATGTATGTGTAAGTGTGTGTTAGCTTCGGGGATCCCTATTTGCAATGTTCCTTGAAATAGTAATTTGAATGCCCACAGAGGAATTCTTCAACACCTTTAAAGCTTCTCCGATGATATGGATCTGGCTCCCAATCATTTTTTATGATCTCCATTTTTCAGGTTCTTACTAGGATAGATGCCACATGTCTTACTTTAATATTAGTAATTAATTAAAGTAAGATCTTAACCATGGTTAGAAATTTAGAATAATAGATAATTCTATATATTTTCTCCAAAGAGAATTCGACAATATATCCCACAATTTTTGCAATACATTCCTTCATTTTGCAAGTACTTTTCCAAATAATTTACAGCAATATTACATTCTAGCTTACAGACGTGTACGGCAGGTTCTGGCTAGCTTAAGGAATAAATTTCCTGAATCTTTAATTGTTCCTATGGCCATTTCAATCTGATTTAACTTCAGCCTGGTTCAAGATATAAATATTTTCTTCTTGTTCCATGTTGAGCTGAGCATGTGTTATATTTTGATGATTAACAAAGCATGATTAATTATGTGAAAGAACCAGGTTTCATGTTCCAGGATAATGTGCTACTAAACTGGTGTGCAGATGTGAGTTGCAGATGACGAATGAGTTGATCAGACGTAGGATATTCGAATAGATGTGCAAGTTGGATTCCCCAAGAAGTTATGTTCGTACTCTACAAGGAATGCATTAATTAGATGAGTCCCTCGTCTAAATTGTAATTTATTTACTTTGAGAAGTGTAATCACAGGTCAGTGCAGAAACTTCGAGTTTTTGTTAGCTTCCTAGACTAGAGTTAGTTGGGGAAAGGGCAACTAAAATTGAGTTGATTGTAGGGGCTAGGATAGTAGAATTAGTCCCATTGATTATTGATAAAATGTATGAGTCCACCAAACTGTATAGAGACCTGGTCCTATACCAGTTCCCATAGAAATAGCTAATGAACCAGTAAGTAAATGACACAGGAGATTTTACGTGAAAAAATCCCTGCTCAAGGGGATAAAAATATTACGACCTACACTTGTAGGATTTCAACTTCACTACTTGAGAAATCTTTAGATTACAACCTATTGTAACCTAGCAATTAAACTCTTAATCCCTCACTAACTTGTAATACACCTATTACAAGCCACTTTGCAATACACCTATTACAAAGACTTCAACTCGTGACTAAATCTAGTCACGACACAAACTCTAAGGGTTTATGGTTTTTGGAGGTTCCTAGTTAAAGCTTCTAAATAAGCAAAGTAGGAAAAATATAAAGATACAAATCAACTAAGGACATACAAAAGACTTGTTGTAGGAATGGTTTGTAGTAGTGTTGTACTTTGTTCTTGATGCACTTGTGACTTCAATGCTTGATTATCAGATCTTAAGTGCTTGAATTATTTCACAAGTATTCAAGTGATGTTTTGTTGTAATGCTTCTTGTTAACATCTTTTGGATGGCATCACTTGGATGATGTAAACACTTGGTTGGTAAAAAGCCTTTCCCAATGGGAAGTGGTTGTTGTATTGTTTCTGCACTGTAGCATGTACAGTGCAGGCAGTCACTTTCCAACTGTAGAGTTGACTTCGTACTGCTTTCAGGAAAACTCAAAGGGATCAGGTCCCTGAGTTGATTCTTTTCTGTCCGAAATCATACAGCACACATTAGCTTGAGTCCGTTGATAAAGATATATACCAAGTGTACATCAGGTCCTTTATCTGGTTCTTAATAATAAGTTTATTAGATCATCAAAATATAAATCTAAGATACTTTAAACCCATCAATTTCCCCCTTTTTGATGATGACAAACTTAAAAATTGAAAACCATTTGTAGAACACAATAAACCAGATAAAGTACCAGGAACTTCACAAGTTCCCCCTGACTCTATACCTTCCCCCTTACTCAGATGCCCCTGCTTCAATTTTTCTTCCCCCTTGTGGCATCATTAAAAATACACAAGCAAGTAATCAGCATAAAGAAGTCTAGCCCAGCTAAGTCATATCACATGTGTGCACACAACATGATAGAAAAGAGAAGCAGAAAAACACAAACATTTAACAGAAAAAAGAGAGTCTTCATTGATTTATAAGACATAAGCCTCTGCCAAGAAAGCAAAGGCAAATTTGGACTGTTGAAAGCGGGAACAGTTCAGGTGAAATCCATCCACATCACAAAAACAAATAACTACCACAAGTCATCAAAACAAAAGAGAGAAACTTGACAGTGGTCACTGGCACTGGTCACTGGAAGATATTCCTAGGGAGCAATAGAGGAAGAAGGCTTGGAGGAGGCCACAAGAGTGTTGAGAACAAGGTCAATCCGAGTATTTGCGGACATCTGCTCTGCGAGTAGTTTCTCTCGCAGGTTCTCCACCTGTTGCCTGAGCTCAGCATTTTCTTTTGACAGACGAGCAACTTCTTCACTTAATGAATTGGAAGGTCCTGGTGCCCCTATAGCCTGACTTAGCTGAGTCTCGAAAATGGCATTCCTTGCCTTCAGCTTCCTGATCTCCTCTGTAGCACTATCAACAAATTATTTCTTTTTTCTGAGATCTCTTAACCAGGGAACTTGGTTCCTCTTGAGCATCCTCATCCACTTCCACTACAGGTATACCTTTGTCACATACAATTTCCCCGTCCTTCACCAGCCTCTTCTTCTTTTTCTTGCTACTCCTTTTGCTTTTCTTCAAGGCAGACTCAAAATCCTTTTTCTGCTACAACCTTGTGGCAGGTTGCTTAGGAGGGGGCTCAGGAGTAACCATGGGCTTTCTAATCTTTAAGCATGCACTGAGAACCACATCATCATGTTCATCCTCATCACTAGATCTCACAACGGGAGGGATGGAATCCAACGGTTCAGCATTAAAGTGAGGAGATGGAGAAGGATCGAATCTGACCTGGGAGGATGATTCCTGACCTGTTTCCTCAGGGAGTGGATCAGGTTCATCAGCAGGGTTCCCAGTAGCTTCTTCAGGTGCAGAAGATCCTAAGAGCATCATTGGTCCTTCTTCTCCTAAGAGCAGAGTCCCTTCCCCCCTGAAACTCAGGCATGGAAGAAGTTACCTCATTCACCAGTCTCTCGGCAGTAATGGCCAACATGTTTTCGATGGCCTCCTTTTTATGAGGTTCCATAGCAGCAGCAGTAACCAAAGGACTAGCACACTGATCAGTATCTTCCTTGTACACCCCTTTTCCTTGTTGAGTTTCACCCTTTTCTTCATCCTTGTTCTGTTCTTTGAGAGTATCGCGAAACAGAGAAGAAACACTATCTATTTTTAGTTCTTCTGAGTCCTCAACACTTAAGGAAGGAGTATCGACAGAGGGAGTGATGAGAGAGATAGGGGTGAAAGGGAATCAGGTTTGGGTGTTTCTGGGTTAGCAATGGTGGAAGAGGGGACGTTTGTTGGTGTTTCTAACATGACGGATGAGTCAAGGGTTTTCTCTTCAGAGGTGGTCAGGTTTGCTTACTCTTCAGCCATGGTAGATAGTTGGGTGGAAGGTTCTGCAAGAGTGGAAAGAGAGAAGGATGATCGCTTAAGGTTAGGAGGTGTAGGGGTTTTAAGAAGGGAAAGGATAATTATGAGGGAAGAGAAACAGGTTCTGAAACGGCTGTAGGTTTATGGGAAGATGCAACGTTGCAGAGGGAAGTGAAAAGATTTGAAATAAAAGACGTGATATACAGGGTCTGAAAAGGTGGATGACGTGGTAGTTAATTTTGTTTCTTTTGAGATATGCATGAAAAAAACACAAGACTACTAACCTGTGGTACAAGAACCGGTCTTTCAGAAAAGATTTTTGAACTCTCTTTTACCGCTCATGCATTGTTTCTTCAGCTTCTATAATCATCACGCGTGTCTACCTGCAACGGTAAAGAGGTGAGTTAGGCTTGACCGGAAAACACTTTAGCTAGATTTACCTGAATGTAACTTTCATATCCATATGAAAGGGAATCAGGTTCTTAATTAGGCTTGATTAACCCCAGTGCTATCCTGTTTTTCTCAAAATGTTCTCTTCTCAGAGCTTTGGTGAAGATGTCTGCAATTTGGTCTTCTGTACTACAGAACTTCATGCAAATAAGCCCCTTCTCCACATTGTCTTTGAGAAAATGATATCTCATATCAATGTGCTTGGTTCTCTTGTGCTGGACCGGGTTTTTTGCCATGTTGAGTGCACTGGTGTTGTCATATAGAAGAGGTACACAGTAAGTGTATACTCCAAAATCCTCCAATTGTTGTTTGCTCCATAAGAGCTGGGCACAACAAGAAGCTGCAGCAACATATTATGCTTCAGCTGTTGAGAGAGCTTTAGAGTTTTGCTTCCTTGTGCCCCATGAAATCAGACAAGATCCTAGGAAGTGAGCCATTCCAGATGTGCTTTTCCTGTCCACCAGATAACCTACATAATCTGCATCCTCAGAATCCTTTTGGCGGCCTTTAGGTGAGATTCCTTTGGGTTTGACTGGAACCTTGCACATAGCCCCACATTGAATACAATTTCTGGTCTACTGGCAGTGAGATAGAGGAAAGATCCAATAATGCCTCGATACATTGTTTGATTTACATAAGAGCTAGATTCATCCAAGTCCAGTCTAGGGGTAGTGGCAATGGTAGTGTCGATCACTTTTGATGCTTCTATATCGAACCTTTTCAAAAGCTCCTTGATGTATTTCTACTGACTGATACAGGTTCCCTTCGTGGACTCCTTCACTTGAAGGCCCAAGAAAAATTTCAGCTCCCCCATCATGCTCATCTCAAACTCACTTCCCATGAGTTTTGCAAATTCCTCACAAAGTGAGTCAACTGTTGCCCCAAAGATAATATCATCAACGTATACCTGAACAATGAGCAGGTTCCTTCCTCGTTTCTTCATAAACAGAGTTTTGTCAATTTTTTCTCTTGTAAAGCCATTTTCTAATAGAAATTTTGACAACCTTTCATACCAAGCTCGAGAAGCCTACTTCAAACCATATATTGCCTTGTCCAATTTGTACACATATTCAGGATGTTCATGAAATTCAAAACCTGGAGGTTGCTTAACATAGACTTCTTCCTTGAGAAAACCATTCAGAAATGCACTTTTGACATCCATTTGGAATAAGGTGAATTTCATATGTGATACAAAGTCAATGAGAATTCTGATGGCTTCCATACGAGCAACTGGAGCGAAGGTCTCATCATAATCAATCCCTTCCTCCTGATTGTAGCCTTGAAAAACTAGCATTGCCTTGTTCCTTGTAGTATTTCCATGCTCATCAAGCTTGTTTCTGAACACCCACCTGGTCCTTATAATGGTTTTATCTGAGGGTCTAGGTACCGGGTGCCATACTTTGTTCCTTTCAAATTGATGCAACTCTTCTTGCATAGCTGTGATCCAGTCTGCATCCTTCAAGGCTTCCTTAATATTTTTGGGTTCTATTTGGGAGAGGAAGGCTGAGAAGGCAAGTGAATTTCTTGATTTTGATCTAGTTTGGACTCCAGAATCAAAGGGGTGATTATATTATCGATAGGATGGGAGCTTTTGTGTTTCCAGTTTGGCACTTGAATATCATTAGTGGAGGAACTAGGTAATCCTGATTGGTTCCCTTGCATTCTTCTTTCTGCTACCTGTGGAGTACTTTGAACTGCATCAACCACTCTTTCTTCAGCTTCAGTGGTTGTGATTTGGGTACCTGGTTCCTCTTGAGTTGGAGTGGAGAAGGTTGCATTGCCTTCATTTGTCTCCTTCACTTGACTCATCATATCTGCCTTTCCATTTTCCATATCAATGATTTCTCCTGGAACTAGCAGTGGCTCACTGTCTTGATCATCCTTGTTGCTCTTCTCACCAGATGAAGGAGACTCATTAAAGATTACATGAACACTTTCTTCCACATACTGAGTCCTTTTATTTTAAACTTTGTAAGCTTTGCTTTGATAAGAATACCCCAAAAAAATTCCTTCATCGCTTTTGGTATACAATTTTCCAAGCTGATCCTTTCCATGGTTGAGAATATAGCACTTGCACCCAAACGTTCTTAAGTGAGTCGGCTTGGGCTTCCTTCCATTTAGCAGCTCATAGGAATTTTTATTCAAGAAGGATCTGATCATGCACCTGTTCACCAAGTAGCAGGCAGTATTTATGGCTTCTGCCCAGAAGTGTTTGGCTATCCCACTGTCAGTAAGCATTGTTTTGGCCATATCTTCAAGGGTTCTGTTCTTCCTTTCTACAACTCTATTTTGTTGTGGAGTTCTTGGAGCTCAGAAGTTGTGGGTGATACCATTTTCACTGCAGCATTCATCAAACTTGGCATTGTCAAATTCTGTTCCATGATCGAATCTGATGCAAGCCACTTTTGATTCCACCTTCACTTGAATTTTCTTCACAAAGGCTACAAATACTTCGAAGGTCTCATCCTTTGTTCTGAGAAATAGCGTCCAAGTGAATCTTGAGTAGTCATCTAGTATCACAAAAATGTATCTTTTTCCTCCCCTGCTTGGCACTCTCATAGGGCCACATCGATCCATATGAAGTAGTTCAAGTGGCTTTGATGTTCTAACATCCTTCTTTGTCTTGAATGAAGATTTCACATGCTTCCCTCTAGCACAGGCATCACATACTTTGTGCTCTTTGAACTTTGAATTTGGCAAGCCACGAACCAGGTCCTTCTCTATCAGCTTGTTCAGAAGAGAGAAGCTTGCATGTCCCAGCCTTCTGTGCTACAGCTCAGCATCATCATCAACAGTTTTCAGGCAGCTCATGTCACCACTTTTTAGGGACTCGAAATCAGCAACGTAGATGGTCTTGTATCTTTTGGCCACAAGTACCACTTCACTAGTTACCAGATTAGTAACTGTACATATCTTTGACAAAAACTCCACTTTGTTTCCCTTATCACAAATTTGAGAAACACTCAAGAGATTGTACTTCAGACCATTGACATAATACACGTTCTCGATTGAGTGTGAGAGAGACTTTTTGATCTTTCCAACACCAAGAATGTACCCCTTTTTCCCATTTCCAAAGGATACACTCCCTCCTTGTAGGGCTTTCAGTGAAAGGAAGTCCATGGTATTCCCAGTCATGTGCTTATAGCATCCACTATCCATGATCCATTTTTGGCTGCTTCCTCTCACTGTTCCCTGCACAAGGAAGTCAAGGGTTAGATTTAGGAACCCAAACAAGTTTGGGTCCTTTGTAATGAGAAAAGGGATGAATGAGAGCTCTTCTAGTCCATGCAGGCAACATATGTTTTTTGTGAGTGGCAGCTCGTCCTCTTCCAGTAGTTACTTTTTCAACAAAAACTTTGTTTTTCTGAACAGACTGGACTCTGGCTTGACAATTTTCCGTGAAATGCCCATTGTTCCCACAGTGGGTACAAAGCCAGTTATCATGTACAGTGACATACTTGCTATGAGGGTTATAGGGAACTTTCTCCCTTTAGAACCCTATTCCCTATCTGTTTCCACCATTGTTAAAATACATGGCAGTAATAGCATCTGAGGACCAAGTCCACTTAAGAGATTTCTCAAGATCATTTTTTACTTTTTCCAATTCATAAACTAGTTTTCACAATATTCAGCTTATTTTCAAGTTTAATAAGTGCCTCACTAGCAATTTCCTTTCCCTTTTCAGAATTTCCAAGCCTAGAGTCTTCTTTAAGTTCCTCAATTGTTTCCTTTGGGTCTGCAATCACCACTAGGAGATCATCTCTTTCTTGCTCAGTGATAGCAACTTTATCCACTAAGGCATTCTTTTCTTTACTAAGGTTCTCAATAGTTTCTTTCAAGTCAACTACAACTACCATCAAATCATCTCTTTCATGTTCTACACTAGCAATTTTTTCTGTTAGAACCTCCTTTTCATTTTTCAGATTTTCTATGGTTTCCTTCAGGTCAATTACACAAACAACCAAGTCATCTCTAGTCTGCTTAGCATCTCCTAACTCTATGGTTAAGGCATCCTTACCACTCACCAGACTATGATATGCGTCAATCAATACATTAGCTAATGACATGAGTTTTTTAGGAGAATAGGATTTCAGATTTCTCTGAACATCCCTAAAATTTACCTCATCTTTGTCATCGTCTTCATCATCGTCTGACTGAGCCATCAAGGTGAATATTGAATCATATTCATTTGCTTCACTTTCAACTACCAACATGGAGCTATCACCTACATCATTTTCTTCTTCAAACTCGCTGGAGGCGTCTCCCCATGCTGCAAGAGCTTGCTTCACAACATTGTCAGCTGCGTTTTTTTTGAAGCATTTGTCAAGAACCGGGTTCCTCTTGGCTGCTTTATCAGAGTTATGCTTGAAATGTTCTTGCTTCAGAAGAGGACAGTTCTTGATGAAATGCCCTGGCTTTCCATACTTATGATAGAGGTCATAATTCTTTGGTTTGCTGGAACTACCTCTCTTTGGTATACCTCCATTCCTTCGAACCATTTTCTGAAACCTTCTGGTAAGGTATGCCATATCGCTATCCTCCTCACTCGAATCATTGTTTTTAGCTTTGAGTACCAGGTTCTTCTCCTTCTTTGGTTCTCTTCTTTCACTGTCCTTCTTTCTCTTNATCAAGGTGAATATTGAATCATATTCATTTGCTTCACTTTCAACTACCAACATGGAGCTATCACCTCCATTATTTGCTTCTTCAGGCTCACTGGAGGAGTCTCCCCATGCTGCAAGAGCTTGCTTCACAACATTATCAGCTGCGTTTTTTCTTTTGAAGCTTTTGTCAAGAACCGGGTTCCTCTTGGCTGCTTTATTAGAGTTTTGCTTGAAATGTTCTTACTTCAGAAGAGGACAGTCCTTGATGAAATGCCCTGGCTTTCCACACTTATGACAGAGGTCATAATTCTTTGGTTTGCTGGAACTAACTCTCTTTGATATACCTCCATTCCTTCAAACCATTTTCTGAAACCTTCTGGTAAGGTATGCCATATCTCTATACTCCTCACTCGAATTATTGTTTTCAGCTTTGAGTACCAGGTTCTTCTCCTTCTTTGGTTCTCTTCTTTCACTGTCCTTCTTTCTCTTCATCTCATGGGTCTTCAGATTTCCAACCAACTCGTCCATAGTCAGTGTTTGCAGATCCTTGGCTTCAATAATAGCGTTCACCTTACTCTCCCGGGAGCTGGGTAAAACGCTAAGAACTTTCCTCACAAGCTTGTTCCTAGGAATGATTTTTCCAAGAGAGTGTAGCCCATTTATAATGGAAATGAATCGAGTATGCATGTCTTTAATAGATTCATCATCTTTTATTTTAAAGAGCTCATACTCAGTGGTGAGCATGTCGATCTTGGACTGCTTTACTTGAGTGGTTCCCTCAGGTGCCGTTTGTAGAGCTTCCCATATCTCCTTGGCGGATTGACAGGCTGAGATCCTATTATATTCATCAGGTCTTATGCCACACAACAAAATCTTTTTGGCGCAAAAGTTCTTTTCTACAGCTTTTCTGTCGACATCATTGTACTCTTTCCTGGTTTTTGGCACCATTACAGCAGGTTCTCCTACCTTCTTTGTTGGGACGTATGGACCATCACAAATAACATCTCATAACTCGAAGTCTTCTGCTATTATGAAGTCATGCATTCGAGTTTTCCACCAACCATAGTATTGGTCGTTGAATCTCGGGGGCATGTAGGTTGATTATTCTTCCTCGAAGTTTGGTGGAGCAGCCATAGTGAGGATCCTCTCTAGGTGTTAACCATTTAGAAAGAACCCACTCTGATACCAATTGATAGAATGTATGAGTCCACCAAAATGTATAGAGACCTGGTCCTATACCAGTTCCCACAGAAATAGCTAATAAACCAGTAAGTAAATGACACGGGAGATTTTACGTGGAAAAAGCCACGCTCAAGGGGATAAAAAAAACTACGACCTACACTTGTAGGATTTCAACTTCACTACTTGAGCAATCTTTAGATTACAACCTATTGTAACCTAGGAATTAAACTCTTAATCCCTCACTAACTTGTAAACACCTATTAAAGCCACTTTGCAATACACCTATCACAAAGACTTCAACTCATGACTGACTCTAGTCACGACATAAACTCTAAGGGTTTATGGTTTTTAGAGGTTCCTAGTTAAAGCTTCTAAATAAGCAAAGTAGGAATTTAATGAAAAACTAATACAACAATACAACTCAACTAAGGATATACAAAAGACTTGTTGTAGGAACTGGTCCGAAGTAGTGTTGTACTTTGTTCTTGATGTACTTGCGACTTCAATGCTTGATTATCAGATCTTGAGTGCTTGCATTATTTCACAAGTGTTCAAGTGATATTTTGTTATAATGTTTCTTGTTAATATCCATTGGATGATATCACTTGGATGATGTAAACACTTGGTTGGTAAAAAGCTCTTCCCAATGGAAAGTGACTGCTGCTCTGTTTCTGCACTGTAGCATGTACAGTGCAGGCAGTCACTTTCCAACTGTAGAGTTGACTTCGTACTGCTTTCAGAGAAACTCAAAGGGATCAGGTCCTTGAGTTGATTCTTTTCTATCTGAAGTCATACAGCACACATTAGCTTGAGTCTGTTGATAGAGATATATACCAAGTGCACATCAGGTCCTTTATCTGGTTCTTAATAATAAGTTTGTTAGATCATCAAAACATAAATCTAAGATACTTTAAACCCATCAGTTATAGAGTTATAACCTAAAACAGTTCATTGAAGTTTAGTGAAGTTTGAGAAAATCCTATTGGGTAGGTCGTTGTTTTTACGCCCTTGAGTTAGGAGGTTTTTCATGTAAAAATCTCTATGTCATTTAATATAAGACTCGACTTGATAGATATAAGACTCGACTTGTTGCTATATGGGTATACAAAATAGGAGAAGATTGACTATGACGAGACTTTCTCACCTATTGTATGGATTCACCTCTATACACATAATTCTAGCTATTATTCCTAGCTTGGATCTATAATTGCATCAAACAGATGTAATATATTGCCTTTCTCAATAAAGAACTAGGTGAAAAATTAATATAGAATAATTTGAGTTTTTCCTTCTAAAGGTCCACTACTAAAAAAAATAGGATTTAGCGACGGACAAATTCTATAACTAAATCAAAAAATTTGTCGCTCCTATTTAGCGACGAAATTCGTAACTAATTTTAGTTTTTTAGTAGTAGTCACGCACATATGATTTGTAGATTTTTATATAGTATTGTTATGATCGTAAACAATCTTCAAGCCAGTGTTATATACGTATTCTTATTGTTGTCACTTCTATTGTCTTCACAATGATTCATAAAAGTTCATTGTATTTATATTAAAAAGATTTGAAAGCAATTTTATAGTTATGTCATTATATGTTGATTGCATGTACCTGAAAAATAGTTTAGAGTATATAAACGAGGTAAATGTCTTGTTATCGTCTCAGTTGATAAAAACATGGTGAAGATGCATATATTTTCGAAATAAATTTCAAGAAAATGTTTAAGTAAATTATTCTTTAAATGAATCAACTTATAAAATTGCGACCTTATCAAAACTCCAATCAATAAAGATAAACCTTTATATGTTGTACTGTGTCCTAAGACTCCAAAACAAGATAAACAAATGAGTAGAATTCCATATCCTAGTGTGTTTGATAGTGTAATCCAAGATACATTTGTTAGGCTTAATATCTATTTTGCATTTTTTTTTTGTCGAAAAGAGAGGAACTATTTCATTAAGTAAAAGACATACAGGGGGCGGGGTGCTCAGCAGGCACCCTAAGTACAAAGTTGTTACTAATATTACTGACTTCTATGAAAGTACAAAAGGGGGAGATGAATCGTCGAATTTTCTTTTTGTACCCTAAGTAGTTGACTAGTTTACTAATTAGTCGACTGAAAGTAAGAACAGCATATAAATAAAGCAGAAATAAAATGCAGAAATTAAAGGCACTATAATTTTTATACTGGTTCAGATTCAATGTGACTCCTACATCTAGTCCCCTTGGGTTGCAAGGGTGTTCTCTTTCAGTATTTGAAGTTTCTCGATATAAGAGAGTTGATGTAGCCTTAATTGCACCAACATCTTAGTCACTATGTCACTTTTCGCTTCTTGATACAATGTTTCACCAATGTTTTTCTCTTTTTCTTCTCTCACTAATTACACAGCAGATCTAAAGTGAACTACATGCTTGTTTGGAGTAGAACAAAAAGAGTGATAGTGGTTTATTCCAAGTATGTTTCTTCAAAGCTGGTGCAGTGGGTATTTATATTTCTTGAGGCCTCTATGTCTTGTGAATCTTGAGAGATTGCTAACCCAAGGGAATTGATCTCAAAAAGGAATCGTAGATTAATTCTTTTCAAGAATAAAATATTTCTTATGTTGATTTGCCTTGACTTGTGATCTTGATTTATTTCTTTCTTTGTTGAATAGATATTCCTTTTATCAAATCCCTTGATTTCTGCTTCGCTTGACGTCCTTATATGGAGGAATCTTCGGTGCATAATTTTGTGCCCTTGATTTCCTTTGATTGAGGTCCTTCCTATAATATCCTCATTGATCTCATACCAAATCCTTGATTGATTTTGCCTTTGATTTTTCGCTACTCCTTCCTTTTTCGTCTTGATTCTTCTATGCCTCCTTTCCATTGCCCAAGGACTGTTTCTGCACGTAAAGAGTAATTCGTTATTTTGCATCATTAAAATCAACTTAGATCTAAAAATCTCCCCCTTTTGATGATGATAAAATAACAATGTAATAGCCTCAGTTTACTTCCCTATTTATCAATTGACTTTGAGTCTGTTGTAGTCGACTACCCCTCAATCTGTGTTTCTTGTTAGATGTGTCTAGTCGACTCCCCCTCAGCTGGACATTCTGTTGTGCAGTAGTTATAGTTGACTCCCCCTTAATTTTATACTATATGATATACCTGCAAGTTGAACATCTGCAAAAAACATTACAGAACAGGGAATACTGAGGAATACAAGCCCTTAAGCCTGCTTACTTTTCTCCCCCTTTGGCATCAACAAAAAGTTATAACCTACTTTAGCATGCAGAACAGAAAAAAAAATGTCCTAATAATACAACCCATGACTGAACCACTAGTCTCAAAATAAGCAAAGCAAAAAAACTTGTCTTAACAACCATGCATCAACGGCGCAGAAAGTAAGTAAGGGTATTGGAAATAGCCTCCTTGAGGCGATCAAAACTAGAATCAGTGTGACAGAGATCTCATCAATTCTGTCGTGCACTTCTTTAAAAGCCTTTAATTCTTTTTTTGCAGTCTTGAGAATCTGCATTCAGATCTTAGACGCGTTAGAGCTTGTCTCCTTTGCCACTCCATGGACATCTTCAATTGTGCTTTGCATAGAGGTTAAAGAGTCCTTGATGGCCGTCAATTTTTCGTTGATGGAGGCTAGATTTTCTAAGAGATCAGGATCACCTGCACTAAAAAGAGACACAGAAGTTTTCACTTTTAAGTCAAAGGGGATATTCTTGTATTCACGTTCTTGCTTCTTTACCCAAGCTCCCTTTACAGAAATATATCCCATGCTAGCAAATCCCCTGGAGTTATACGACTTGGTGACAGTGATATAGGGATAGTCGATAAGATATATGTTGTTGTCTTCTAACAGATTGGTGATGACTATACCATAGGGAAGACTCGTGAGATCATCAATACTCTCTATCATAAAATTGATGACCCAAGAAGACAACTTGACCTTGTATTTAGTCAGAAGACAGTAAACTAGGAAGGTATCATGCTGGAAGAAGGTAGAGAAGGATCCTCTTCTTGGAAGAAGAGTGGTTGCCACAATAAGTGCTAAGACATGAGTTTCGAAACAAACATCACTAAGTCCTAGTTTACTGGGAAGGGAATCAGAGGGTGATTAAGCTATACACCTTTTTGCTTGATCGAAAGAAATTTCAAAATTCTCAGGCCAGGTATTCTTAAAAGTCATAGAGAAACTAGAACAACTACACTAAAAATAGAGTCAAATAAAGCACAGTCCAACACGATGCGTTTGTCAAGAACTAGGGTTTCTAACTTGTCACGTTTTCTAGAGCGAACATTAGCATAGAACATTTAACAAGAGGTTCATATACCTTTGGAGGAGGCAAGCAGAGAAAGTTTTTCCACCCCTGGAAGTCGAAGAGCTCCTTGACTTTGCAGTTGAGACTATCCCTAACATTTAAATCAACAACTCTGCCATGGGCAATAGGCTTGTCTTTAAAAGCAATGACGACATCCTTGTTGGGTGTGTCCCAGAAATTTAGGTCACACTCAAGAGAACTTGAGAGATCAGTTTTGGGCTTTTTCGGAGTGAAGTTTTCAGGGGGATCTTCCATAGGTCATTATCCTAGGGCTTTTTCATTGAGACTGCGCACATCATCTGAGAGGACTTGAGAAGAGGCAAAATTCTGAAAGTGATATGATCCTAGATTAACTAGTTCAGGAGGTTGAGAGGAGGGTTTCGCTCTAGAACGAGTGCCTTTGCAGGTTGAAGCAGATTGGTTTCCAGAGTTTTTCGCCATAGTAGGGTTTGGAGCAGGGGAAAGGAGATACAAACAATGTAAGGAAGATTGATGAGACTTGGTCTTAAAAAGATAAAAACTGGCGGTTGAGTACAGACGAAAAGGCGTTAGTGATTCAACGCTATGATTTACTGATTTCTGAAAAGGCACAAAAACGTGTGAAAAGGGAAAAGTAAAAGACACACAATTAATTCCACTTACACACATAAGGAAATACGCATATTGAGAGACGGTAAAAATTAAAAATATCACAAAGGCCCTAAAATTATGAATTAATGGAAATAATGCCAAGAGAGTCTCGTAATGCACAGAATCTGTCTCCAAGCAAGGGATTTGTAAAAATATCTGCTAATTGATTAGTGGAGCTTACAAACGATAACTCTATGTTACCTTTAAGAACATGATCTCTAATAAAATGATGATTAATATCTATATGCTTAGCTCTAGAATGATGCATAGAATTTTTAAACAGACAAATAACACTAGAATTATCACAGAATATTTGAACATGTTAAAAAGATAATTCATAGTCACCCAATTGCTGTGACATCTAGAGTAATTGAGTACAACATTGTCCAATTGCGATGTACTCTGCTTCAGTTATGTAAAAATCTACTAATCCCCGTTTCTTACTATTCCCGGAGATAAATGTCTTTTCTAGTAATTGACAAGTGTCGCTTGTGATTTTTCTGTCTTCCTTGTTACCTGCAAGATCAGCATCTGAAAATCCCTAAAGTTTAAAATTGTTAGAGCGTGGATACCAAAGTCTATAAGAGGTGGTTCCAATGAGATAGCGAATTATTCGCTTTACTACAGTTAAGTGTGACTCCTTAGGAGCTGACTGAAACCTGGCATATTTACAAACACTGAACATGATATCTGGTCGACTAGCAGTTAGATATAATAGAAATCCAATCATTCCATGATACTTTGTTTCATCTACTGATTTTGCATGTTCATACTTGTCTAAACTTATAGAGGGACTCATAGGATGTGATGACCCAAAAGGTCATCTTATGTTTTAGAACTCGAATATGCTCTCTTAAGCCATAAAAATCTCATTTTTATCCTCCTCAATTTGCGTGTATAGTCCGGGCAGGTTTTCGGAAAACTTTTATGTTGAAAACTAATAAAAATAAGAATTTTTGCCTTAAAAGTTAATTTTAGTTGACTTCGGTCAAAATATTTGGTAACCAGGCCTGGATCCGTGCTTTGACGGTCTCGGTAGGTCTGTATCAAATTATGGGACCTGGGCGTATGCCCGGAATCGAATTTGGAGGTCCCTAGCTTGAGTTATGAATTTTTGATGAAAATTAAAAGTTTGGAAATTATTTGTTTTTAAGAATTGATTGATATCCGGCATTGTTAGTATCGGATCCGTATTTTAGTTTCGGAGCCCGGTACAGGTTCATTATGATATTTAAGACATGTCTGTGAAATTTGGTGAGACGTGGAGTTGATTTGACGTGATTCGGACGTTCAGTTGAGAAATTAGAAGTTTTAAAGTGTTCTTGAGAATCTCATTTGAATTAGTGCTAAATTTAGAGCTCTCAGTGTTATTTTGGCTATTTGATCGCGCGAGCAAGTTCGTATGATATTTTTAGACTTGTGTGCATGCTTGGTTTGGAGCCCCGAGGGCTCGGGTGAGTTTCGAATAGGCCACGGGATGTTTTGGACTTTGAAAATCTAGTTTTTCTGCAGAATCTGTGTTCTGGCATGTCCTTTTTCGCGTTTGCGAAGGTACTCTCGCGAACGCGAAGAGTAAACTGGGAAGCTGAGGATTTCTTCTTCGTGAATGCGAAGGCTTGGTCATGAACGCGAAGCGATGGGGGCGTTACCCTTCGCGAACGCGACAAGCCCATCGCGAACGCGTAGCGTTAGGCACTAGGGAGGGAGAGTCAGCCTTTTCTTCATCGCGAACGCGAGCAATGTCTCGCGAACGCGAAGACCAGGGAATGGTAGCCTACGCGAACGCGAGCACTGCCTCGCGAATGCGAAGGCTTGGCAGCCCATACACTTCGCGAACGCGACAGTGCTCTCGCGAACGCGATGAACACTGTCG